>WNWK01021744.1:0-33656 GCA_009830355.1 Cherax destructor | reverse complement strand
CGTTTCCAACCACTATGATGCTGTTTAGGTGGTGGGGTCATGATGATTTAGCTGTCTGTACTCTATCTCTTCTCCTGAGTGATCACTTGTTTAACTACCCAAACAGCCCCTTAAATTTAACCTTATATAATTATAATACATGATCTTCTCAGTTTTATTGATACTGGTCCAGAGGCAGTGGGAATCGAGAATATTAAAGGGTCCCCCCCGGTGCGGCCAGGAGCGGGTAAAGTTCTCACATACCAAAGGGGAATGACTGCGGAAAAATTTAAAGGTCTGTCATCCCCCTGGGAGTTTGTTTTTCTAGTGGGGTTCCCGGGCTTCTCTCTCAAAACCCCCGGAAACCAAAGTTATTAAGAAAAAAGGCGAGAGGAAGCCTAAATTTTCCAACAAAATTTGAAAGTGCCAAATCGTTTGAGGCCACAGGCACACTCCCCCGGGAAAAAATATACAAAGAAAAAGCAAAAGTGACAAAAGTCAAAAGGTCAAAGTTAAGAGGGTTGGTTAACAAGCAAAATGTGGGGTAGCATAAAAGGAATGACAAAAGTTAACAAGAAAACCAAGAAAAATATATATAAAAAACCAGGAAGGGGGAGGAGTAGGCCCCCCAGGAAGTGGTGACATCATGCGGTTGTGTGTCATTATAAATAAGTTAAGTCCAAAAGTAAAGGGTGATTTACAAAAGTGAAAATAAAATACTTGAGGAACGTGGGGTTTATGAGTAAAAAGGATATATTTATCGGGGAAGGTTTTGAAGAAAGTCTTAGGGGTCAATGCAGTATGACAAAAGGGAGGCAGAAGCACAACGCCCCCGCCACGCCGCCCGACACTCACCTAATGTTTGCAGGGTCAAGACTGGTCTCTGACACTGGAAGCTAAGGGTCACTCCTCATGCCAGTTATTACCTGAATTAGAGTAAAAAAAAATTTGAAAAGGTGGAGATAGTTGATTAGTGGGAAACAGTGAGGAAAACATCAAACACACACACACACACACACCCCCGTCCAGGAGCTGAGTCTCGACCCCCGCAAAAAATTAGGTGAGTACGTGTTCAGGCAGTGTAGAGCTGGTATAGTATCATAATTTTTTAAATTTTCTGATTAGTATAGTATTTACTAATAAAAGATACATAGAAGTGGGAGATTGGGCACAAAAAATAGATGCGGGCATAAAACACGCACAAGGTTTTCACACCTTTTTAAAACTGATCTGACACATCCCTCCTCCCTCTTTAAACCCATATCACACAACACACACACACACACACACACACACACACACACACACACACACACACACACACTATCTCCCCCTCTCTCTCTCTCTCTCCCTCTCTCCATCTCTCCCTTTGTCCATTCTCTCTCTCCCCATCTCTCTTCCTCTCCCCATCTCTCTCTATCTCCCCATCTCTCTCCCTCTCCCCATATCTTTCCCTCTCCCCATCTCTCTCTTTCTCTCCCCATCTCTCTCCCTCTCCCCATCCCTCTCTCTCCCCATCTCTCCCTCCCTCCCCATCTCTCCCTCTCTTCTTATCTCTCTTTCTCTACCCTACCCTCCCCCTTCTCCTAGACCCCGAATCCTCTCTCTCTCTCTCTCTCTCTCTCTCTCTCCTCACCTCTGCATATCTCTGTTTCTCTCCCTTCCCTCCTCCTTCTCCCTCTAGTCCCCAAATCTTCTCTCTCTCTCTCTCCCCATCTCTATCTGTTTCCCTTTTCCCTCTAGTCCCCTAATCCCTCTCTCTCTCTCTTTCTCTACCTCTCCCCTTTCTCTTCCCTCTCCCCCCAAAAAAATGGTTTGGACTCGGGGACCCGGAGACCAGAGGAGGGGTTCTGATAAGGAAGAATGGATGGAGGAGAAGTGCAAAAGGATGGAACAAGAGTGGGAGAAAACTAGAGTGCTTTCTGCAAAAATGGAGAGAGGCTTTCTGTGAAACTGGAAAGAGGTTGGAGGAGGAGAAGAAGAATTGGGAGTCACATGCTGAAGCCGCAGTAGCCAGGATAAGGGGCCTAGAAGATGAGGTAAATAGGCTGAAGCAGGTTACAGGGGTATTGACCAAAAAAGACACAGCATCAAGGGGGCCCATCGGGAAGGAAGGTGATATAACTTACACTATGGCTGTATCTGCCTACCAAGCAGGGCCAAGGAGCGAAGGGGGTGAGCAGCTGGGAGCAGGTGGAGAGGGAAATAGGACAAATGCAGAGGAACGATCATGCCACCAAGAGCTACAGGGAAAAAAAAAGAGAGAAAATGGCCATATACAGACAGGAACCTGAGCCACAGAGGGAAAGGCAATGGGAGGAAGAGAGGCAAAGGCAGTGTTTATTCATGGGCTGCAGGAGAGAGGGAAGGACACACACTGAAAGACGGCAGGCAGGAAGAAAGGAGATTGAGAGCATACTGAAAGAAATAGGCAAAAAAGACATGTCTGAGATTGTAAATTTTCAGAGAATAGGGGGGTACTCGAATGGGAGAAAACGACCGCTCAAGCTGATTCTCAGGACAGAAACAGTGCCTGACAGAATCCTCCAAGAGAAACCACGATTGAAGGAAACGGAAGAATACAAGAGGTGTTCCTAGACTGGGACAGAACAAAAACAGAACGACAGCAGCTGAGGGAGAGGGCACAAAGACGAAAGGAGCTAGGAGGAGAGACAAGGACAGAATCAGCAGAGGACAACCAGAGCAGGGCAGAGCAACAAGAACAGGCACACACAAAACCATCCGCAACACCCAACAACCAAGCACACTATCCCAACACAAACTACAGCCCACACTCACAGCCCCACCCAACACTCCACTATAGAATCCCACAGTACACCGCCAGGTCCCCACCCTCACAGACCCCCAAAACACAGTGTTAGAGAGGAAACTGAAGGTATGGTACACCAATGATGATACAATAACAAATAAGTGGGAGGAGTGGCACGAAAGAGTCAAAGAGGCATCACCGGACATAATAGCTCTCACAGAAACCAAGCTCACAGGTATGATAACAGATGCCATCTTTCCAATGGGATACCAGATCCTGAGGAAAGACAGAGGGAACAGAGGGGGTGGAGGAGTGGCACTGCTGATCAAAAACCGATGGGATTTTGACGAGCTGGAGAGAGGAAACAGAGGAGAAGCTGGGGATTACATAGTAGGAATGCTACAGTCTGTAGGTCCCAAGGTGGTAATTGCAGTGATGTATAACCCACCACAGAACAGCAGGAGGCCAAGGCAATAGTATGATGAGAGTAACAGAGAGATGATTGACACAATGGCCGAAGTGGCCTGAAGGGTTCGTGCGAGCAGGGCGAAGCTACTGATCATGGGTAACTTCAACCATAAGGAAATCGATTGGGAGAACTTAGAGCCACAAGGGGGCCAAGAAACGTGAAGGGCTAAGATGCTGGAGGTGGTACTGGAAAATCTCATGTACCAACACATAAGGGACACTACCAGAGAGAGAGGAGAGGATGAACCAGCGAGACTGGACATAGTATTCACCCTGAGTAGTGCAGATATTGAGGACATCACACATGAAAGCCCCCTTGGGGCCAGTGATCATATGGTTCTAAGCTTCGAATACATAGTAGAGTTACAAGTGGAGGGGAAGCAGGAAGGGCTGCACGAATGAAGCCAAACTACAAAAAGGTGACTACGTGGGCATGAGGAACTTCCTGCACGGAGTTCAGTGGGACAGAGAACTGGCAGGGAGGTCAGTAGACGAGGTGATGGAATATATGACAACAATTTGCAAGGAAGCTGAGGAGAGGTTTATACCCAAGGGTAACAGGAGAAGCGAAAATGCCAGGACGAGCCCCTGGTTCACCCAAAGGTGCAGGGAATCTAAAACCAAGTGTGAAAGGGAATGGAAGAGGTACAGAAGGCAAAGGACCCAGGAGAATAAGGAGAGCAGTCGTAGAGGCAGAAATGAATATGCACAGATCAGAAGGGAGGCCCAAAGACAGTACGAGAATGACATAGCAGCGAAAGCCAAATCTGACCCAAAGCTGCTGTACAGCCACATCAGGAGAACATCAGTCAAGGACCATGTGATCAGGATGAGGAAGGAAGGAGGGGAGGTCACAAGAAATGACCGCGAAGTGTGTGAGGAGCTCAACATGAGATTCAAAGAAGTGTTCACAGAGGAGATAGAAGGGCCTCCAGAAAGGCGGAGAGGTAGGGTACACCATCAGGTGCTGGACACAATACACACAACTGAGGAGGAAGTGAAGAGGCTACTAAGCGAGCTAGATACCTCAAAGGCGATGGGGCCGGATAACATCTCTCCATGGGTCCTGAGAGAGGGAGCAGAGGAGCTATGTGTACCCTAACAACAATCTTCAGCACATCTATCGAAACAGGGCAACTACCTGAGGTATGGAAGACAGCAAATGTAGTTCCAATTTTTAAAAAAGAGGCAGGAACGTAGCACTAAACTACAGACCAGTGTCACTGACATGTATAGTATGCAAGGTCATGGAGAAGATAGTCAGGAGAAGACTGGTGGAGCACCTAGAAAGGAATGAGATTATCAACGATGGCCATCACGGTTTCAGGGACGTGAAATCCTGTGTCACAAACTTACTGGAGTTCTACGACAGGGTGACAGCAGTAAGACAAGAGAGAGAGGTGGGTAGATTGCATATTCTTGAATTGTAGAAGGCGTTTGACACAGTTCCATACAAGAGATTAGTGCAGAAGCTGGAGGACCAGGCAGGGGTAACAGGAAGGCACTACAATGGATCAGGGAATATCTGTCAGGAAGACAGCAGCGAGTCATGGTACGTGGCGAGGTGTCAGAGTGGGCGCCGGTGACGAGTGGGGTTCCACAGGGGTCAGTCCTAGGACCGGTGCTGTTCTTGGTATTTGTGAACGACATGACGGATGAAGTGAAGTTGATGAGAAGAATTCAATCAGACGATGACCAGGCAGAACTACAAAGGGATCTGGACAGGCTGCAAGCCTGGTCCAGCAATTGGCTCCTGGAGTTCAACCCCACCAAGGGCAAAGTCATGAAGATTGGGGAAGGGCAAAGAAGACCGCAGACGGAGTACAGTCTAGGGGGCCAGAGACTACAAAGCACAATCAAGGAAAAAGATCTTGGGGTGAGTATAAAACCAGGCACATATCCTGAGGCGCACATCAACCAAATAACTGCTGCAGCATACGGGCGCCTAGCAAACCTAAGAACAGCATTCCGACATCTTAATAAAGAATCGTTCAGGACCCTGTTCACTGTGTATGATAGGCCCTAGCCAGGCATGTAAGGAAACTAGAGAAATTGCAAAGATTTGCAACAAGACTAGTCCCGGAGTTATGGGGTATGTCCTACGAGGAGAGGTTAAGGGAAATCGACCTGACGACACTGGAAGACGGGAGAGTTAGGGGGATATGATGACGACATATAAAATACTGAGAGGAATCGACAAGGTGGACAAAGACAGGATAGTCCAGAGATGGGACACAGCAACATGGGGTCACAGATGGAAATTGAAGACTCAGATGAATCACAGGGATTTCAGGAAGTATTTCTTCAATCACAGAGTTGTCAGGAAGTCTAATAGTCTGGGTAGTGATGTAGTGGAGGCAGGACCCATACATAGCTTGAAGAAGAGGTATGATCAAGCTCATGGAGCAGGAAGAGTGACCGAGCCCAAGAGCTAGCCATAACAAGGCTATGGCAAGTTAAACAATACTGCTTGCCTCTCCAAGTGCCTTATCGAATATTTAGAACCTAGCTTTAGCTGTCTCCTAACCTCCGTCTGCTCTAGCCTCATTCTGGTTTTCTTCCATTTTCCTTATTACTTAAAACTTGATAATCAATAGTGATGAATGGAAAGTCATTCAGTTTTAATTTACAAATTACCATGCCTCTTCTTGCTTTCACTAACATTGTTCCACAGCTCACAACAACGTGAAGGTGTTCATCACACACGGTGGTCTCCTCAGTATGCAAGAAGCCATCTACCACGCCACGCCACTCCTCGTTCTACCTATCGTCTCTGACCAGCCCAACAGCATGTTTATTAAGAACTCTGGACTAGGAGACTTTTTGATATGGGATGAGCTTACTGTGGACGTGATCGTTGACGCTCTCACCAAAATTCTTAATGAACCTAAGTACATAAATTTTTTAAGTTTAGGGAAAAAAAATAATAACCCATCATTTTTAGCGAGGCTTTTCTGTAATTTAAATTTTTAATCTTATATGGAAGTATATCCTCTCCCTCTCCAGGTACGTAACTAAGTTATTTATTCATTCTTCTTATCCACCAAAATTTGTAAATATCAAAATGGTATTTTTTTTATATTAAAAGAAAATATAACCACTTTCTTGGTCTAGATAAATAAAATAAATAAACGCACTATCACTATCATTTATTTAATAACTGTTTTGTCAGGAGAGCAGATATTAAAGTTCATTACCTTCCTGACTGCAACATCCACACCACTGCTTAGTGCAGCCACTGCTTAGTGCAGCCACTGCTTAGTGCAGCCACTGTTTAATGCAGCCACTGTTTAGTGCAGGCACTGCACTTCCTAGTCTGGAATTAGAATCCGGCTAATTAGTCTCAATAACTAAATTCATAAATGTTATCCTAAGCTTTCTTAAATTTACAGCATTTAACTTTGACCTTCTTATTACCTACACTATCTCTCTAGATCACATTTCTTTGAAATATTTGCTAGTATCTCCCATTGTCACCTTCAGTTCAATCTGATTCAGTTCTTACTGTAGCTACGCCTAAGTAATGATCTGGACATTCATATCAGGATGTCCAACACTTATTAATGTACTTTCTCTAGAAAAAAGGATTAGCTGTTACTAGAAGTTTTTGAGAAGCTTAATTAGAGGCCTCCCAGTATCATTTTTTCCTGGCACTCTTAACATACATATTATGGCATCTTCAACAGTTTCCTCACTTCAGCATTTTCGTCACTCACAACAATTATTCTGCCACTTGGTTAAAAACTCATTAAAGTCCTGTACAGTCAACTCAGCCCAGGGAGTATTCACATTTGTTATATCATCTTATATTCCACTTTTGTTCTAATCCTCATCTGTCTTGAATTTGAACACTTGAAACCCCTTATTTTTGCTGCCTCTTGTTTTGCTCTATAAAATGTGGGGGTAATCTTTCAGATTTTCTCACTGTACTTGTGCACAGGTATAAGGAAAACGTGCTGAGGATGTCAGTGCCGCTGCGGGATCAACCTGTACCGCCCACGGAGCTGGCAGTGTTCTGGACCGAGTACGTCATCCGTCACAGAGGTGCGCCCCAGCTGAGGTCACCAGCGGCACAGCTCTCCTGGGTGGAGTTCCTCATGCTGGACGTGATCTTCATACTCCACCTGGCTGTGATTGTCCTTCTATTCATTCTACGTCGCATTTTCCGAGTCATCACTGCTAAAATCTTCGGCAGTAGTGGCAAAATGAAGAAGAAAAATGATTAGCAATACCTTTTTTGTAGGCAGTTGAAGATTGTGTTTAAACTTATACTGTTTTCAGCTTTTCACTTACACTTTTACCTGTTACTAATCTGTCAGTGGTTATGCCACGGTGTCAATATGTATAGAGAAAATAAATATTCTTTAAATTTTCCGAGCAGGTCGCTCTTGCCTCTCGCAACTACTGGATCAGTATATGGTCTCGGATGTACTGGAAGAAAAACAGAATGCAGATGTAAAATACAGACTTTGAAAAAGCCTTTGACAAGTGTGATCATGGCGTAATAGTGCACAAAATACGTGTTAAATGAATGACTGGCATAGTGGGTAGATGAATCTTCAACTTTCTAACCAATCGAACACAAAGAGTAGTGGTAAACAGAGTTAAATCGGAAGCTGCCACTGCGTTGATCCCCGGAATACCCTCCAGGTAGACTCCAGGTATGCATTTTTACTATATTAAAGCTGCATATTTCATTTTCATTACCTGTCAATAGAATATTAATCCCTAAAATATTGGTTAAAATAAATTATCAGAGTATATACCATGATAAATATATGTACTCCTCAGTGTATTTATCGTGCTGATTTAATTGCTCCTCATTTATTTCTGTAATATATATATATATATATATATATATATATATATATATATATATATATATTATAATTTGAACAGTGAATAATATTATATATATATATATATATATATATATATATATATATATATATATATATATATATATATATATATATAATTTGAACTAAAAGTATATATATATATATATATATATATATATATATATATATATATATATATAATATATAAAATGTCCGATTAGGTAAAACTTGCTATTTTGGCTTAAATAGCAACGCTCACCTTGCCATATAAGACAAGTGAAAATTTGTGTATGCAATAATTTCGCCAAAATCATTCTGAACATAACGAGAAAAATATATTTCATTGTGTTTGTTTATTATTAAATTAATGTTAACGTATCTAAAATATATTTAGTTGGGTTAGGCTAAATTAAATTGCGCTTGTTGTAATAAGGTTAGGTAGGTTTTCAAAGTTTCTCTTGGTACAAAATTATAAATTCTTACATTAACATAAATGAAAAAAATATATCTTTAAACGTATAAGAGAAAATTTTAGAAAGGACTAAATTTTAGATGAGTTCTTGCTAATTGACCAGTTTTACCTAATCGGCACGACATATATATATATATATATATATATATATACTTTTAGTTCAATTTATAATTTCCCGACAATTATTTTTTTATATTACATATTAATTGTTATGTAATGATTTACATTTTCTACAATAGACTTTTATTTAGTGATTAATTTCTGAACACTTTCTTGTTACCAGTGGAATCTGCAGACTGTCTCAAGATTCGTATAGTTCAGATGTTACCTGCTTCTAACACCTCTATTTCCTCTTAGATCTTTTCTTGAGTTTGTAATACCCAATATTTAAAAACTAAGTTTGTTATATTAGTTAAATTAGTTAAGGATGAGAGTCTAACAGTATCTGTGGCTAACCTGGGAACCTTAACACAAGAAGCAGTGTTCAGAAATTTTTAATATTAGTCCGATTTGAATTATTTTTTTATTGCAAGTTAAGAATTGAATATGAAAACTAGTGTATACTAGAAATTTCATGAACTTTGACCAAAAATAAGAAAATATAAAAAAATAAAATAATGATTTTTGATACATTTTAGTTTACTTTACATGAACAAGTAGAGGATAAAAAGAAACGTAGAGAAACAACTGAACGATATATTGTATCCCCCAAAAATAAATTTTATAATTTTTTTTATGTAATGTTTTTTTTAAAATAAATTAAACCAAAACGGCAAAGGCTATTAAAAATTGGCTTTCAGCATTTGTAGAACCATGATTCGTGAATAACGTCTGTAAAAATCATAACAATGTATTCATTAATAACGAAGAAAACCTTACTTTTAGGAGAATAACTTACTTCTGCGAAAAATAACACTATTTAACCAAATTTCACTTTTGTCTTGTTCCAATTCTTTATATTTTAACAAAATTTAAAAAAGCAATTTTTATCCCAGAGCTTTGCTTTTGTGGTCAGGACACTTCTAAAACACTTTCAAGAAAGACTTATGTAAAACTATTGTTTTAGGGTTTTGCTTAACAAATATAAAAACAGGGGCTTACAAACCAACATTCAGTTGAGCTCTGGCTACCTGAGAAGACACATCAGAAGTGAAATAGCATCAAGAGGCTGCAATCATTCTCCAGATGCATTCTGCTACATATGTGGTCAATTCTTTAAAAGCAAAGAAGTTCTCTGTAACAGCATTTAAAAAAAATGTGTGAAGCTTTCAAAGCATATTTTGGCATGCCAGTTGGGGACCAAGACAAGACCTGGGCACCTCATGTTGCTTGTGAGCATTGTAAGAAAACATTGGAAGGTAAGAAAGTCATTAGTTATGTGAAGGGTAAAATCTTGAATAGGAACATTTTTTAAATGAAATGTATGCAACAGAAACTAATTCTTTTGTTCTTTTACAGGATGGTATAGAGGAGAAAAAGGAGCCATGAAGTTTGCTGTTCCTAGAATATGGCGTGAACCCACTGATCACTCAACCAACTGCTACTTCTGCCTGGTGGATCCTGCCAAACGCCGAACTGGGAGAAATGCACCTGCTATTTTTTATTAAGACATTCCCTCTTCTATTGCATCAGTACCACACAGTGTTGATCTTCCTGTACCCACACCTCCAGAAAGCAGGCAACCGCCAGAAGAAGAAAGCAGCAAATCAGAAAATGAAGAGCACAGTGAACAAGACTGTGATCTCACAAATGCAACTGTTGGGAGGAATCGTTACTACCCAAACCAAACAGACCTCAATGACCATATCAGAGATCTTGGTTTGACAAAGTCAAATGCTGAGCTTTTGATTTCAAGGCTCAAGGAGTAGGACTTGGTGGATGAAAGTGTGCAAGTGACAAGCCAAAGAAAACGTCACCAACATTTTTCAAGCTTCTTCACTAATGAAGACAGGTTGTGCTACTGTAATGATATATCAGGCCTGTTTGATGCAATTGGAATTGCATGCAATCCAGATGAGTGGAGACTTCATTGACATCTCCTCCAGAAGCCTAAAAGCTGTACTTCTGCACAATGGGAACGAGTATCCATGTCTTCCCTTGGCTCATTCAGTGCATCTTAAGGAAGACTACAACAGTGTCAAACATCTACTGCAAAGCTTTGACCTATGATAAGTATTGCTGGGAGGTTATTGGAGACTTCAAAATGGTGGCATTTTTTATGGGACTCCAAGGAGGTTTTACCAAGTTTCCCTGTTATCTCTGTCATTCGGATAGTAGAGACAGAGCAACACATTACTAGAGGAAGTACTGGCCTCAAAGAACTGAGTTCTCAGTAGGAAGACATAATATCAAGCATAAACCATTGGTGGATACTCAAAAGGTTCTGTTCCCTCCATTACACATCAAACTAGGGCTAATGAAACAGTTTGTTACAGCTCTTGACAAAGAGTCTGCAGCCTTCAAGTATCTTCAAGACTTCTTTCCCAAGCTATTAGAGGCAAAGGTGGAGGCTGGCATCTTCACTGGACCACAAATCAGGAAAATCATGGAGTGCTCAGAATTTACAAAGAAGTTCACAGAGAAGGAAAAGAAAGCCTAGGGGAGTTTTGTTGCTGTAGCACAGGGCTTTCTGGGCAACAACAAGGCTGACAATTATGTGGAACTTGTTGAGACCTTGGTAAAAAGCAATAGTCAGACGGGTTGTAGGATGTCCCTTAACGCCCATATCATTGATAATCATCTTGACAATTTAAAGGCGAATATAGGAGCATACTCAGAGGTACAAGGGGAGCGCTTCCACGAAGATATAATAGACTTTGAACACAGATATCAGGGATCTTATAATGAAAACATGATTTGTTGCATGCTCACAAATCTAGAAAAACTGATGTTTTTGTTTTACATCCGAAACTATGAAAATAATATTGAAATTTAACCATTTTTTGTCAAAAATTCATCTTGTAAGCCAATAAAGCAAAGTTTAAAAGGAATAATAGGCATTTTCTATTGTTTTGCAGTAAAAGGAGTTGGAAAATAACACTTATTTGCCAGGAACAAAAATTGTGTTACATAGTGTAATAAAACATTTCCTATGAAACTCTGCGGACCTCAAATGCCATGAGTCAGGGAGCGCGGGGCGACGTAAATGCATTATTGGTTTAGGAGTGTTACTGAGTGTTGCTGGCAGTGCCGGCAGCCACGGCTAGTAACTTGAAAGATCCCATTAAGTGCATTTCACACTTAGAATTTTTTTTATATAATTTTCATCATTCTGACGATGTCATCGAATATAATAAAGTTGCTATAAAAATTCTTTGAAAAATGGTGTAAAGAAATGGATCACCACAAAATGTTGCCAGAATTATGATTTATTTTTCAGTATGAAAAAAATTCGTATTGTTTCGATTTTTTTTTAATTACACCTGTTCGGCCCCTTAAGTGTTAGCAAGGACACGTTCAAAATTAATACTGTAATTGAATGACATGTTCAAAATTATTATTTCAAATGTCTTGCATCTGACGGATGTAGGCAACCAGATTGCTAACATCATCTAATTGATTGTAGTTACAAATCTACTGCTAACCGACCATGTTGTCTGACCAAACAATTGTTGTTGTTCTAGGAACTGACTGCAAGATGCTACTTATATAAACAGCAAGTTTAACTCCAACATTAAACACCGTCAGTTCTGAGGTAATGTTTTCTCTATTAGGAGAGCTATCTTGCCTTTAGAGAACTTTCTATGAATTTCTGTTTCATAGATAATAAACATCACTATAGTTATGTTGGTTATTTATGGATCAATCTGTAAAAAATTGTATTAGATAAATTATGAAAATTCAAGTCGTAATGAACAAACAGATAATGTCCTTAAATTCTTCCCAGATTGAAGGTACTTCTTCAGTAAAGCTATTTTCTAACAGTTCTTCTATAGTTTCATTATGTGTCTAATAACTCTGAATGCTTATTAAGATGATGGATTTGTACCCTCATTTGGTTATAAGTTCTTCAATTATTCAGTAAATCGGGTTTGTTCAGACGCCATGGGACTTTATCAAGTGGTGCCCCCTTATACGTACTTCATCTCTTTGATGTAAATTTCTCTTACGATTGTTTTTAGCAGGATCACCTTCACTTGGATTTATTCTTTTGATGTCCAATTCCCATAATTTGTGAACTGGCCACACTTTTTCGTCAAATAAAAATTATGAATGATTCAAAAAATGCAGAAGATAGGTTTTAAAGCAGACACAAAAGTATCTGTTGAACACTGACTCCTACACCTCATTCTTTGCTCATTAACAATAATAAACAAGCAAGATTTCATAACACGATTGCAGTCAAATTATAGATCAGGAGAGGTTGGATCAAATAGCAAGGATGTCCTAAAACTCTAGTGATATTAGTGGTCACTACAGGTATGGAGTTAAATACAATGTTTGAGGGTGGGAAATCATGTCTTAGATCGGTGGGTCTCAACCTTTTCTTGCCCCAATTATCCTTTTCACTATATGTCAGAATGTCATTCACCCTTTCACAAGATTGTTTGGCCCAAAAGCTGCATTCCATATAACATGCAAATGAAATTGATTATTTTTTCTATATTAGTGTACTATATATATTTACTTGGATTATTTTTATAGTGGAATTTTACAAATTTAATAGCAAAAGAAAATTTTGAAGGATTTTTAAAACCTGAATAAAAGTATTTTTCTTATATTGATAATTAATATTTATCAGACTAACGTTACTGAAGCATTCTTCAATAAACAAAAAGTTCAACAGAATGCCAGGGTAATGTAATTCATTTTATTTTAATGAAGGAATCCAGGGTATCCATAAATTTTAAATTTGTATTTTTTTCTTGCATCTGAAGATTCAGTTTGTTCAGCTTCTCAAAAATGTAAACTAGACAGGCAAGGCGAGTGATCCATTCCTCACAACAAAATAAATAAAAAAACTACAATTCTACAAATAGTACATAATCTATATGGCATCACACATTGTTGAGTAGTAGTCCCAATTCCCTCTGAAACACCTAAAATTTCCCCAGGCGGAATAATTCACCCCTGGTTGAGAATCCCTGTCTTATATTTTGTGACCTTCTGAAGTACTGAACAAACTCTTTCCTTGTTAATCATGTTCCAAATGAGATGAACATGCTCCTATTCCCAAAATGCTTTCTAAGTAAAATTACTCTATATTAATTTGTGGTCGCTAAATATGGAAACGATATTTATAATTGCTAATTGGCTCCGTTTATAAAGATATAATTGGAGGATAATAATAATGGTTACCATGCCAATGATGATTCTTTTCAAGCCACTTGTTCTCGCTAGGCTGGACTACTGCTGTTCACTAATATTCCAATTAAACTCAAGCGAAATCAGTTTTCAAGAGAATGTACAGAGAACCTTCACTGCACGTATAAGTTCAGACAAACACCATAATTAATGGGATAGTTTGAAGACTCTTGACCTGTACTCCCTGGAATGCAGAAGACTAGGCAGACGGTGCAAAATACCACGAATGAAAAGCAGCGGGCTCATTGCTACCATATGAGAAAACAATAAGTTTCTGTGGCTCAAGACTGTTCAACTGCCACGCAACATTCATAAGGGAAATGGCTAGTAGTGTTGGATGATCCTGGCTATCGTTCGTATGTTGAATTGCATGTGGCCGGCAGTAACAGCCTGGTTGATCAGGCGCTGATCCACTGGAATGCTTGGTCAAGGACTTGTCACCGGGTACATTCACCTTTGGAACGCCCTCCAAGTAGACTCCAGGTAGGTAAGCCTGCTACTGTTATCCTTGACTCGGTAACGGAGGGTAAATAAACTGTTCTTGGGAAAGACGATTGATGATTTAGATTTGAATGTTTCTTGGCTAATTATTTATTCATAGAAATTAAGCTATTAAGTTATTCATGGTAATTATGATCTTCGGACTCGACCGATTTTGTGGGAAAAAATCTTTCCAAAATATGAATTCCATCAAACACCTCAACTACTGGGAATGCTTGTAAACACTTGATTTGTACTCCCTGGAACGCAGGCGAGAGAGATATATCATAATCTACACTTGGAAAATCCTACATGTAATGGTCCCGAATGTGCACACAGAAATCACTCCATACGAAAGTAAAAGACTTGGCAGGCGGTACAAAATGCCAGCAATGAAAAGCAGTGACGCCAATGCTACACTAAGAGAAAACACAATAAGTATTCGGGCCCAGGACTGTTCAACAGCCTACCACGAGGCATAAGAGGAATTACCAATAGGCCCCTGGCTGCTTTCAAGAGGGCGCTGGACAGATACTAAAAGTTAGAGCAAGGTCAGCTGGGCTGTGATTCATACGTTGGTCTACGTGCGGCCACCAGTAACAGCGTGGTTGATCAGGCCCTTATCCACCTGGAGGCCTGGTCGTGGACTGGGCTGCGGCAACAATGATCCCCAGAATACCCTCCATGTAGACTCCAGGTATTCACTTAATTATTGAGTCTGAACCCAACACTAAATAACTTTTATATTATTATTATCATGAAAAGACTTGCCTTGATGTTTGTAAAAGACATCTTCACATATTCAGTTTCAAAAACCTTGCTATGATGGATTTATTTCAGAATTTTGAATTCTAGAAGAAAAAATAATTAAACAATGCGTATACAGTAAACTTAAGAAACACAGGTGGCCTTTGGTTCAGTTTGTAGCGCACTCATGTCATACACTGAGGGTCAGCAGTTCGATCCCTGGCATGGGTGGAGAGGTTAGGGGTATTTCTGTACACCTACTGCACTTGCTCATATATCTGTCACCTTACACTTGCTACTACTATTCAATTAGCAATAAGTAGGTACCTAGGTGTTAGTCGACTGTTGTGGGTCACATCCTACAGCAGGAATCGAATGCGGGTTCACATTCAGCTGGTTGCAATATTTCTTTAAATATACAGTAGAACCAACGATAGGAAAACCAAAAAAAAAAAAAAAATTACAATGTTTCTAGATTTTCTATTCTAATCTTCAGGTCTACAAAAGAATAAAATGGAATTACAAAATTATAGAGTTGAAGAATTTTTTTAAGAACATATATAAAATAAAATTTCCCTATAATTAAAATCAAAAGTTCATAGAGAGTTTGCCATTATCATCTCCAAGAAAGATTATTTGTTTACCAATATTCAGTTCTAAGACGGATATAATAAACTGTAGTTATTGATGGAATTGGTTTAATTTGAATGTATCACGCAAGCTCTTCTACAGTCATTAAATTTCTTATAAACCGAATTGATGTAATAGAGGAAATTTTGGCCTCCTAGACAGTGGTCTGGGTAGACATGTACTCATAGCTTATCCTGATGTATGAGAGTGTAGCTTGCCCGTGTGCATCATGGTCCAGGGTTTGAGAAAACGCGTCAACATGGTTGGTATTGAGTTACCGAAGACAGCTGTCACACCGAGAGTGTCTAATGACTTGCTGACTAGACAGCAGATGACAATCACTACTATCACGACAGTTTTAGTAGTGATATGTGTTAGTAGAAATATTCTAGTGTGTACATGGTGGATGTATCAATACAATACTCATAGGTCAATGTCCGCATTGTTCATTTTAAGGCTGATAAAAGTGAGCTCTGCCAAGTTTACTTTCGCTATAGGACCATACATGTATCACAGCTGGTACATGTGTTACTGGCATGTATGCTGGTTTACTTGAGACTGCATCCTCTCTCAAAATCATAGTATTATAATTAAAAATATCGAATAGTTAATATTTTAATATTAATTTAAAACTAAGAGTAAAAATACAAAAATTAAAAACAAACAAAAAATAAACATAAGAAAGTGTCATTACAACATTATGAAGGACAAGGAATGTTATACAACTTTCTCTCACAATCTCAATAATCCTATGTCATCTAGGCACAAATGGTGTAATTTTAAGGACAGTGGCGCACCTGAAGATCTGAGATATATGATCTTATAGATGTGGTGTGTCCTCTCCAGAAAGTGAAGTTGAGTGTAACTAGGCAGTCTCCATCAGATGAGATTAATTGTTTAAACGCTAAACTTATAAGGGTCATTCAGTGCAAAACGTGGTGGAGGCTTGATCCTCTGCCTGCTGAGAACGGGACACACGGCCTTCCACCACTATATTGCCAGGCAATATAGCCGGGTCATCAATACTCACGATAATGTGAGTCGTGTTGGCGACTTTAAAACTCATTGCAAAGAGTTTATGTCCCTCACATTCCCTGATTTATCCTAGTAGGAGTCACTATTAGTATACACTTGTTTTATAACCCTGTCTCTCATTGCCATCCATTTTCAACTTCTTTAAATTACTGAAAAAAATTGTTGCAACTAAATAATTTATTCATGTTGTGACAGAATTATGTCACCGATTATTTTATATTTATTACCAATAGATTTGGCTGTCCCTTCAAGGAAAAAACGTTTTATATAAAACTACATTTAAAACTGCATTTAAGTGTCCTTGAAGAGACGCGGAGGTCAGTCTTTAGGTAAACCTTTGCATTCCTTGTGTGATATTTAAGCAATTTCTGCGTAAAGCAAGACGGACAGAGCCCATTATCTTTTCTATCCAAGTTAAGGGTATGGTTCTCATTGCTAATTTTCGTCCTTTAATCTTAAACATTTTAACTTGCAGTTAAAATATGTTGGCTTATTAATGCGTAGAAACGAAAAACACGGATAATGTTTTACTCATGATGATAAGAATAATATGTTTATGTTCATTACTTATTGGAAATATTACTCATTATTATAAGAAGATAATATAATGAAACGAAAAGCTTTATATACTTCGAGTTACAGTAAACAAAGTTTGAGAATAATATTTGTGAAGAGCATGTAATGTAAAGTATATTACAACTGTCATGCTTATCGTCTGTGTTCAAGATGACGAGAGTTGCCAGGGAGTGGTGCTCGGTGTTGGGTCTCCACCACTTCAATACACCTTCCTTCACAGTGAAGGACAGTGAGTGGTTGAGCTTTGTCACACCAAACAACCTGAGTGTCTTCCTTCACAGTGTGGGATGGTGAGTTGTTGAACATTACTACACTACACAACTTGAGTAACATCACTCTGATGTTGCATTATTTAACATAAAAGTGTATAAGGATGATAACAGACCAATATCAACAATGGATAACAGACTAATTGCGTTTAAGCTATGTAGGTGCATATTTAAAGGATAACTAACGTAGTTAATAAACATTGAATTAGCTCATGTGATAAGCAGAGAATGCATAATGTTATAGGCTTCAAACTTTTAGCAATTTCGTTTATCAACGAAAGCACCTCATTGATTTTGGTTTGTGTAAGTATTATTTTGCCAGTTTTATTAAACAAAAAGTTCCCGAACAATAACTGGAGAATGTCTGTTCCGATCACCTTCATATCTTAAGCGCTTTCTAGCTTACCTCTAAATGGTAGTGATTCTGGGCTGAGTAAAGGTCATTTTGCAAAAATTGTTAAAAGATAAGACGTAAGAAAAGGTGTACGCTTTTGGGGAGACCTAATGAAGTTTGTGAAAGTATCTAGATAGGGAAGTTACAGTACAGTAGAGATGACACTTGATCATTGTAATATAATGTTTTATTTAGCCATTAATAGAACTGGCCTTAGGCTAATACGCTAAACCCTATACCTGGATTATAATTTAAGATTTCTACACCTAGATTCATTCAAAATTCTATTTAAAATTTTCAGCTCTGAAACAACAATCGTTGCACAAAATATATATTTTAAAAGTGTGATTTTTATGGTTACCCTCTCAGGTGAGTATAAACAATCATAATGCTGACTATGAAGCAGCTTCTGCATGGTAACCTTCACAGGTGGGTATCAACAATTATAATGCTGACTATGAAACATCTTCTGCATGATTACCCCTCAGGTGGGAATCAACAACCATAATGCTGACTATGAAGCAGCTTCTGCATGCAATAATCATGAAAATTAATTCTTTAAATGCATCATTGCTTTAATTATGCAATTGTCTACTGATGGTATCTGATAGAAGAAAAATTAACTGATTTAAACACCAGACAATATTTCCATTAAAAATAATGGTCTTATTAGAACTATAAATTATTGATTTTTGCCTTCAAAAAATGAAAGGTTGAGAGGTAAAGTAATATTAAATAAATTTCAACAATATTTAGGTGAAGTTTCTAAGTTAGGTTTGGTTAAAAAAATTACATTGTCATTGAAAAAAAAATATATATATATATATCAGTTTAGAAAACTATTTTTGGAGAAGTCAAATTGTAATGCAGTTCGGCCAACTCGGCAAGGTCGGGTTATTAGGCCCGACAGCACCATTATTCCGAAACAACGAGTATAACTGAACAGCGTGAGATTGTAATTACCAAAATTAGATGAGGTTATAATGTGTCACAAGAAGCAACAGACGATCATACGAAAATGTATTACTTAATATAAACAATCTGTGACAGGCAACAAGGACACTTGTACTTCGCCATTATATTATCAAAAGATTTTCATAAAATTCAACCCATTTAACATGACACATTAAGAATTTACCAATTACTCATTTTGGAATATTTAGATAACTTCGATGTTTGCTGGGGAATAAACAAACTATGCAACGTAATATATGATAAGGTAAATTGCAAGAGCTGAATGATTTTTAAAATTAAATAATTTCTGTCTTTAACTCTGTAATTTCTTATTTTAATTAATATAACCAATGCGGGTACATAAACCACTGTGTACCTAAGTTTGTTAAACACAATCAATATATTAAGTTTACAGCTCCATACCTGAGAGAACTTGTCTGTTTATATTGTCTCCTTTCATACCCGAGTGAGTGTACCTGAATGTTATGACCTTTCTGACCATAATCATTATTAGTTAACCTTGCATTACAGAAATACGTAGGTTAACCAATATGAATGTAATTTTCTAATATAACCAGATATTGGCAGATATGTGATACTTTATTCTTAAGAATTTATAAACTCTCACAGCTATAGATCTTTCTTGATCTTAGCCTCTCTCTCTTCTCTCAGAAATGAATCAACTTGCTCATTGTCAATTAAATAATTATTACTTTTTTAAAACTTTGCCTGCTTAGTGATTGAGCATTTAGCAAAACGCTGAAATGTACTATATCTTAAAAGTGTAATTCATGTTGTCTGCAGATGAAGTCAACGACGATGTGTGTACTGGTGGTGATGTTGGTGGGAAGCATCTTGGGGAAGTTGTCTCCACCTGAGAGGTCCTATAAGATCCTCATGCTCCTCCCAGTCTCCACCAAGAGTCACAGGAACGTCTTCACTCCTCTCGCTGAGGCTCTGGCCGACCGTGGACACAAAGTAATACCAAAATGTGTTATGTTTGTATTTCCTAAATAAATTCATGAGTAATTAAATCGAGAACTAATTCATAAGCTGAGTATAACTGAGAAAATATCTTAACAAATATTGCTTAGGTAATAGCAAACAGTAACGTAAATAAAGTGAAAGTTTGCTTACAAAACATAAGAAAAATTATGTTTAATAATCCCAAATGATTAATTTAGTTCAGGTTTTGTTGTGGGTTTCGTCAAGTTCCGTCAACCTTACCTTGATGTTCAGCTCAACTAAAATTTCCAGATAGTGATGCTGACCAACCATCCGAAGTCGTCCAAACATCCTAACATTGAAGATATTCCTCACGACCTTCCATACTTCAGGGAGGAAAATGTTAACGCTTTCGACATTAGGAAGAACAACAGTAGACTATTCCTAAACTTTCAGACTATTCTGCCAGCTGTTGCTAGGGAGTTGTACAAAGTCCCCGTGGTGAAGGACCTTTATAAAAGAAGGAAGGAGTTTGATGTTATGGTGATTCAACAAAGTCTCAACGAGGTAGGTACTCGTGTGTTAATGTTATTTAAAGGAACTGATCATGGTTCATGTAAAGTTAAAGATTGGTATTTCACGAGTGTGAATGTGTGGAAATTTGATTGAATTGAGCATTTTAAGTGCATGTGTTAAATTACACGATATGTATATAATTACATCCACTGAATGGGTGGTGCTTCACCCCATCGCAAGTGAATTCTACATCTCACAGGCCAGTGCACTATCCACTCAACCAGATAATTCTAATAATATTCATCGAACTAGGATATTTCTATACCCCATAGGGAGGATAGCTAAGGCCACCGTGTTCACTGTCTGCACACCTAACGTTTGAAACATGGAGCTCTTCTTTGCCCTTCCCCAATTTTCATGACTTTTCACTTGGTAGGGTTGAACTCCAGGAGCCAGTTTCTGGACTAGCTCTGCAGCCTGTCCAGATTCCTTTGTAGTTTTGCCTGGTTCTCATCCGATTGAAATCTTCTCATTAACCTCATATCATCTGCAAACAAGGACACTTCTGAGTCTATCTCTTCCGTCATGTTGATCACATTTACAAAAAACGGCACCGGTCCTAGAGCTGACCCTTGAGGAACCCCGCTCGTCACAGGCGCTCCCTCTGACACCTCGTCACGTACGTACCATGACTCGTTTATGTCTTCCTGATGGGTATTTCATAATCCATTGCAGTGCCTTCCCTGTTATACCTTCTTTGTCCTCAGCGTTTGCAATAATTTATTTTGTATATCTACCCACCTCTCTCTCTCTTGTCTTACTTCTGTCACCCTGTCATTGAACTCAAGTAGGTTTGTGACACAGAGGTTTCCGTCCCTGAAACCGTGCTGATTGTCGCTGATAAGCTCATTCCTTCCTAGGTGCTCAACCACTCTTCTGCTGACAATATTCTCCATGACTTTGCAAATTATACATGTTAGTGACACTGGTTTGTAGTTTAATACATCGTGTCCGTCTCCTTTTTCAAAAATTGGGACTACATTTGCTGTCTTCCATACCTCAGGTAGGTGCCCTGTTTTGATAGATTTGTTGAAGATTGTTATTAGTGGTTCTCATAATGCCTCTGCTTTCTCTCTCAGGACCCATGGAGAGATGTTATCCGACCCATCTCCTTTGAGGTATCTAGCTCGCTTAGCAGCCTCTTCACTTCTTCCTCGAGTGTTTGTATTGTGTCCAACTCTTGATGGTGTACACCACCTTCTTTCTCCTCTGGGAATACTTCAATCTCGTGTTGAGCTCCTCACATACTTCGTAGTCGTTTCTTGTGATATACTTTTCTTCCATCCTCAGCCTGATTTCCTGGTCCTTGACTGTTGTTTTCCTCTTGATGTGGATGTACAATAGCTTGGGGTCAGATTTGGCTTTTGCTGCTTTGTCAATTTTGTATTGTCATTGAGCCTCACTTCTTACCTGTGCATATTCATTTCTGGCTCTACGACTGCTCTCCTCTTTCTCCTGTATCCTTTGCCTACTATACTTATATTTCATCATCTGATTTTTTGACCTCCCTGCTAGTTCTCTGTCCCACTGAACCATGGACAGGAAATTTTTGATGACTACATAGTCCCCTTTCTTGTAGTTTCGCTTCATTCGTGCTGCCCTTCCTGCTTCCCTCTCCACTTGTAACTCTACTATGTATTCAAAGCTCAGTACCACGTGGTCACTGGTCCTGAGTATTCAAGGTGAATACTAGATCCAGTCTTGCTGGTTCGTCCTCTCCTCTCTCTCTGGTAGTGTTCCTCACGTGTTGGTACATGACACTTTCCAGTACCACCTCCATCATCTTATCCCTCAACGTTTCTGGGCCCTCATGTGGCTCCAAGTCTTCTCAGTCAATTTCTTTGTGGTTGAAGTCACCCATAATCAGTAACTTTGCCCTGCTCGCATGAGCCCTTCTGTTCACTTCAGCTGGTGTGTAAACCATCGCTCTGTTATTCTCATGATATTCTTGCCCTGGCCTCCTGCTGTTGTGTGGGGGATTGTACACCACTGCAATTACCACCTTGGGACCTCCAGACCGAAGTGTTCTTAATATTTTGTCTTATTTTGCTTCTCCTCTGTCTTTTCTGTCCAGCTCCTCATAATAACATTGTTTTTTTTATGAGCAGTGCTACTCCTCAACCCCCTCTGTTCCCTCTGTCTTTCCTGAGGTCTAATATTCCTTTCGAAAGATGGCATCTGTTTTCATTCTTGTGAGATTGGTTTCTGTGAGAGCTATGATGATGTCAGGTGATGCCTATTTGATTCTTACATGCCACTCCTCCCACTTGTTCGTTATTCCATCAGTGTTGGTGTACAAAACTTTCAGTTTCCTCTCCCCCACAGTGTTCTATGGGGTCTCTGGGGGTTGGGGGAGTGGGGAACCAGGAAGTGTGCTGTGGGGCTTTACTGTATAATATGGGGTGGGGGCTGTGAGTGCGATTCTAGTTTGAATTGGTATAGCGTGCTTGACTTTACGGTTTTGAGTATGGGTCTGTGTGTTTGCGATTGTTGCTGTCCCCGGCTCGTTTTGTCCTCTGCTGACTCTTTCCTTGTCTTTCCCTCCTGATCCTTTCGTTTCTGTATTTTTTCCTTCAGCTGCTGTTTTTCTGTTCTTGTTCTGTCGCAGTCTAGGAATACCCTTATTTATGTTGATGATTTCTTCAGCCGTAGTTTCTCTTGCAAGATACTGTTGTGCACTGTTTCTCCTTGAAAATCAGTTTGATTGGTTGATTTCTCCCCTTCGAGAACCCCTGTTCTCTGAAAATTTATTACCCCAGATTTATTTATCTTTATATTTCGACCACTTCTGGCATCCTCTTCTGTAATATCACAAGAGTTTCTGACCAGTTGATGCTTGAAATAATTTTTATTTTTAAATGATCGTTTTTAATTCAATTGGTTAAGAGATTTTGAGGTGAAAATTTATTTAATTAATTTGTAAAATAAGCACATACTCATATTTACACACAGTACTATGAGATATTCATTAAATAGTTTTAACTTTAAAAAAACATTCTTTATCTAAGAATATAAATATTGATAACTATTCAATACATCGATGGGAACATATTCAATACATCCATGGGAACAAATGGTTTAAAACGAAGAACATAATGTGACTAGCCGCGATTTTAAAACCGAGATGTCTAGAAAAGCTCCAGGGAAGCTAAACTTTCGACGCTTTAAATTACTACGCTATTGGTTTAATCTGTTGAGAATTTATCTAGCGTCCAGGGAGGCAGACTAAACATCTTGGGTTCAAATCCAGGTCAGTCACAATATGTTCTTCAACTGAAAACAATCTGTAAATTCCTTTACAATAACTGCCTCTTTATCATAAATCCCGGAGATGCATGACACAGTGTTCGTAGGAACAAAGGTGAACACACTTCTATTGATATGTTTTGAGTGTTTAGAGGAATAATGAACATATCAGTCAACATATTCCAGAAATGCCCCGCATCCTAGTGGCGTTCTTTGTTGCCTAACAATATTTTATTATATGTAAACTACATTACCTGAATATTGCAGAAAAGAAATATATTATTTGTATTTGTAAAATGGTAGACTTGTTGATGACTGTTTTGTAGTTTAGAAATGTTACTAGGATCCCAGGAATTAGGAAAGACGATATATCTGTTGCTGTCTCCTCCACGTTGTGTATAAGGCAATTCTGGAATCGTATATGAAAGTGTTGGTTAAATTCAGAGCTCGGTCTTCCACAGGTCGTATATCCCTTCCTGCACGAAGTTCCCTTCATTACCGTTTCACCATTAGGGTTGGAACCACGCCTGAGCTCCGTTATGGGCAACGTTCTTAACCCAGCCTACTTTCTTCATTTATTGCAAGACCACCCAATACCCATGAGCATCTGGCATCGTTTCTGCAATACTTTCATGCACATTAGATTTCGCTTTTCTGGCAAAAATGGACACTTTTGCCACTGATACAAAAAGAGGTGAGAAATAAGCAATCACAGACAATACTCTAGGTTGGTGCAGCAGATAATCGTTAATAAACGAGTAGAATTATCTATACAAAATTATTCTGTTTCATAAAAAGTGCAGTTAAAATTTTATTATAATGTGTGTATGTATTGCAACTTTGGGCAACAAAAGCATTTTGATACTTTGATGCAATGCCAGACCTGCCCTCGTGCACAACTGTAAAGTATTGTTGGTATTCCTTAGATCTCAGCTCAGTTCTCGGAGCTGCCACTCTTGTTGGACCTGGAGAGGAACGTGAGTTTATCGCTGCTCAACAGTCACTTTTCTATCAGCACACCAATGCCTCTCCTGCCCTCACAGGTGGAGGTGGGCGCCATGCACTGTCGTCCTGCCAACCCTCTGCCTCAGGTGAGTTGTTCTGACTACCTGACCCATATTTATATTATCTTGTTGTGCCACCTTAAACAATATCACTAATATTCTCTATGATCAGTCGTTCAGTCTTCAGAGATTCAGGTTTGTTGTCTTGCTCTACTGATCTGTCTTTCATTACGTAATTGTTTTATTTAAAGATGATGAAGAGCGTTTTTTTTTCCAGGAGTTAGAATCGTGGATCACAGGATCGGGATCTTCTGGCGTAATTTACTTCAGTTTGGGATCTTTTGCTCGCAGTTCCTCAATACCAGTCCAGTACCGCGACCTCTTCATCCAGGCTTTCCGCAGGCTGTCACAGCGAGTCATCTGGAAATACGAGGAAGAGCTGGAGGACGTCCCTGACAACGTGATGATCAGCAAGTGGCTTCCCCAACAAGATATTCTTGGTGAGTCTTACTTTCTATAAGTAGCCTCACCGACAGTCGCTACACATTATCTATATATTTTATTAGTTACCAAATTTTTTTTTTTTACAAAATTATTATAATATTTTTAACTATTCTACAAGAGTCTCTCACTCACAGTATTCACACTATAGATGTTCCAACAACATTGATTTTATCTGACCTTCATTCTTACATCTCATATTATCGTATTCCATTTATTAAGACAAAATAAATATTCATTGTAAGGAAACATTTTAAACGTAAAACCTTTTTATAGATGATTGTAATTTTAATAATAAAGAAATAGTTATTAAAATATTGATGACTGTATCACCAACCAGTCAAGGAAGGTTCCTTGATGCTGTTGAGAGGCTCTTGATCTTAGAATAAACCTGTGCTTCCTATGCTTTTGTTTCCCTGTGACTCTGTAAACCCCTACAGGTTTAGAGCTTCTCCTGTAATTATGATAACAAAATTGACAATGCGAATAATAAGAATAATTGTAAAAATGACAATAATGATAATAGCAATAAAAATTATAATAATAGTATTAATAGAAATGACAATAATGATGATAGTGGTGATGATGGAAGATGATGGTAGAGGTGTAACTCAAATATCACACACAGTGGTGGGGAAAGAGCTGGCGATCGAGTTGGTGATGGTGTAGAGGTGTATGTGGTGTTGGTGATGATGGTGTAGAAGTGTATGTGGTGTTGGTGATGATTGTGGTAATGGTGTTTGGTGCTGGTGCTGACAGCAGGGGCAGACAAAAAAAAACACTTTTTTGCCTCCTTAAATATTTAGTCTAATTCTTTTCAATTACACCCACCTGGTGGGCGTGGCATCCTGATCCTAAACACGGCTTGATATGACAAAAATATCGGGTAACCCTCGAATATTCACGTATTGTTTACTACCTAATTCCTAATAAGATTTACCAACATATCAAGCCCAACACGAGTGTGTTCTCTTCCATTTTTTATTATATTCGACTAACGTTGATAAACATTTGATCTTATAATATAACCAACGACTTTTCACCTCAGAGTGTGACCAGAGAGCGTGAATTAATTACTGTTGGCTCCAACCTGACGTTACACAAAACTAGGTCACCCCCTGTTTATGACAGTTTGAGGAAGATCTTGGGTAATCGTTTACCTCCAGCCCCCAACCTCATACCTAAACCATTGAAACGGAGATACACTTGGTGTCTTATAAATAAATTTATATAATTACATCACATCTTTCAGATCGAAAGATCCGCCGACAATTAGCATATCCTCCAAAATACACTTGGCTACCCTTATCACCCTTAATTAATTACTGGTACCTATTATGCTAGGATATCGCAGCCAACCCCCACACACTCACACAGACATCGCTGCCAGTCATCGATAAGGTGTGACCCCAAGACAGATAGTAAAGTGCTTGAAGTGATTGAAGCATTGTAAATGGGATTAAAACAAATATAAAGAAACTGAAGTGGAACTAGGACCTCAGGAGTGCCGCCACAATGAGTATCAATGCTGCCAGCCACAAGTACTCACCTAAGCCTGGTGATTGGGGTCAGTTGTGGGGTATAGGTTCTGCCTCTGTAACGTGACGGGGTCCTCTCTCAGTGTGAGCGAGGAATAGACTAATAACGAGCAGTAATTGGAACTTAAATTCAGAAGTCAGGGCGGGAAGTCAGGAGTGTCTATTAGACCAGTGCTTACTAGGAAGTACAATAAATGGAGAAGGTAACATTCTACTAGGAAACAGAGCTTTCTAGTAATTACAAATTAGGATTACAAAATCTTGAGTCTATGGTGTAGAGTCTACTAGGCTACCTAACACAACATGGACACAAAAGCGTGCAGCACACGATTGTTCTTACACACATATGTACAAGAACCCCTTCGCCGGGAATCGAACCCGGACCCTCACAGTGTGAAGTGAGAGCTTTTGCCACCAGGTCAGACGAGGTTTTATAAAACTCATGGAGCAGGGAGAGAGAGGACCTAGTAGCGATCAGTGAAGAGTCGGGGCCAGGAGCTATGACTCGACCCCTGCAACCACAAATACGTGAGTACAAATAGATGAGTACAGTCATATGCAAAACATACACACTTAAATCCAATCCAATTTCTAGGATCAAGTACACCTGCATATCCTCAATCCTTGCTCCACCATGGTGATCCATCTCTCGATGTCACACATGACATACAAGTTTATTTTAAAAAATTTATAAATCACGTGAATACTATACTAACCTCATATAATTCCTTCAAACAAAATTACACACCACCGGGCCACGGTGGCGTTGACCCCCAGAACCCTCTTCAGGTATACTTCTCCAAAGACGAAACTCAATTTCATAGAATCAAGAGACTGGCAACCTCAAAAAAAATTCCTAGTTTCTATATATTTCAAGAAAACTCCAAAAACACACACTCACACCTTCAACTCCTAACATACCACCAAAAACCATCCTGCACCTCCTGGTTCAAGAATGTCATACTGCACCTCCTGGTTCAAGACTGTCATACTGAACCTACTGATTCAAGACTGTCATACTACAGCTCCTGGTTTAAGATTATCATACTGCACCTCCTGATTCAAGAACGTCATACTGCACCTCCTAGTTCAAGACTGTCATACTGCGCCTACTGGTTCAAGACTGTCATACTGCAGCTCCTGGTTTAAGACCGTCATGCTGCACCTTCTGGTTCAAGACCGTCATTTTGCACCTTCTGGTTCAAGACTGTCATACTGCCTACTGGTTCAAGACTGTCATACTGCACCTCCTGGTTCAAGACTGTCATACTGCACCTCATGGTTCAAGCCTATCATACTGCACCTCCTGGTTCAAGACCGTCATACTGCACCTTCTGGTTCAAGACTGTCATACTGTACCTCCTGGTCCAAGACTGTCATACTGTACCTCCTGGTCCAAGACTGTCATACTGCACCTCCTAGTTCAAGACCGTCATACTGCACCTCACGGTTCAAGATTATCATACTGAACCTTCTGGTTCAAGACTGTCATACTGCGTATAGTGGTTCAAGACTGTCATACTGCGCCTAGTGGTTCAAGACTGTCATACTGCACCTCCTGGTTCAAGAGTGTCATACTGCACCTTCTGGTTCAAGACTATCATACTGTACCTCCTGGTCCAAGACTGTCATACTGCACCTCCTAGTTCAAGACCGTCATACTGCACCTCCTGGTTCAAGACTGTCATTCTGCACCTCCTAGTTCAAGACTGTCATACTGCGTATAGTGGTTCAAGACTGTCATACTGCACCTCCTAGTTCAAGACCGTCATACTGCACCTCCTGGTTCAAGACTGTCATTCTGCACCTCCTAGTTCAAGACTGTCATACTGCGTATAGTGGTTCAAGACTGTCATACTGCGCCTAGTGGTTCAAGACTGTCATACTGCACCTCCTGGTTCAAGAGTGTCATACTGTACCTCCTTGTTCAAGACTGTTATACTGCATCTCCTATTTCAAAACCGTCATACTGCACCTCATGGTTCAAGACTATTATACTGCACCTTCTGGTTCAAGACTGTAATACTGCACCTCCTGGTTCAAGACCGTCATACTGCACCTCCTGGTTCAATACTGCCATACTGCACCTCCTAGTTCAAGACTGTCATACTGCGCCAAGTGGTTCAAAACTGTCTTACTGCGCCTAATGGTTCATGACTGTCATTCTGCGCTTAGTGGTCCATATTTTCCAATCAAATCACAGTCTTCATTCACTCATATCTCTCTCTTAGAGACACCTCTCAACCAGATTAAGTTTCTAATCATACAATGACCTATTCAGTCAATCTACCCACTATCACTTCCATGTTTACATCTCTAACTTAATCCAATGACAATGATCAACCTATATCAAACACCTTGAATAAAGAACAAATAATTACTTCTTGATCAGCAAAATTTAATTCATAAACACTCTTTTCTCTACCATGAAAATATAAAGTACATTGTTTCACAATAAAAAATAATATACACCATTTCACTATTGAAATCACTCATTCACCAAAATTTACACCATTTTCTCTAATAGAAATCACACTTTTACCAAAAAATTGTAAAATGAATACCAAAAGTTATGATATGAACACCAAATTATACAAACTCAGTCACCCTCTCAATCGACAAAACTATATTCTCAATCATACTACACCAAATTTATCGCCATTTTCACTAGCAGAAATCACACTTTCAAAAAAAAATTACACTTCAAAACTGCGCTTTAATACATCGTTTCACATTCACCAAAATTTACATCATTCCACGTAATGAAATCAGACATTCACCAAAAATTAACATTCTTCTAACTTGAAAATCACACCAACCAAATTTGTTCCATTTCATTACTGGAATTGACAGACGGGAATTTTAATTTCACTAACTTGAAATAAAAAATTATTTTCAATCATCAACCCTTTCACCATTTGTTACTGGAAATCACCTTATTTCTAAAAAATTTACTTAACACTAAAATTTCATCAGAGTAATAAAAAAAAATTTACAACCACCAAAAAAAGCACTTCCCGTCACCAAAAATCGCATCATACACTTTAAAAAATTTCAAGGAACACCAAAATTTTCATAAAAAAGCAAAATCCACAAAACCCAAATTTAAAAAAACTTCATTGGGCGCCGTTATAGTAGGTTTTATAGGATGTTATGAATAATTTTGAAGGTTGAAATGTTGAAAATGAATGTTTTAGAAGAGTTGAAAATTAGGAGAGTGTGGGATGTAATATGAAATTTGAATTTAGGTAAATTTTGGTGAATGTGTGATTGCCGGTTAGCAAATGATCTAAAGATTGGTGAATGAATGATATCAGTTAATGAAATGGTGAAAAAATTTTAGTGGAAGTGGATTTCCAGTCAGTGAAATAGTGAAAATGCATTGGTGAAATGTGTGAATTTTTCTGATCGTATTGGTGAAGTTTTTGGTGAATGAGTGATTTCAATTACTGATAATGTGCAAAGATTATTGATTATGCTGTGATTTTAATCGAGTTGGTAATATTTTGGTGATTGAGTTTGTAATGTTTTCTGATAGGGTTTCAATTTTTGGTTAATGAGTATGTAATTTTGGGTGACTGATATGTAGTGTTAGGTGTTTGTGATGGTGATACTGATGAAATTATGGTGATTGAGGTGAGGTAAATATTGGGTGATTGTTATTTGACAAGGTGTAAATTTTGGTGATTGAGGTGTAATTTCGGAAACTGATTGTAATTTTGGTAAGAGAAATGTAATGTTTGATGGTTGAGTGTATATTTTTGGTGATTGAGATGCAATTTTTGGCTAACTAGATTGTTGCAATATATTTTATTCGTGAGTGAGTTCTAAATTTGGTAACTGAAATATAATTTTTGGTGTTCATGACGTAAGTAAAAACATACATGAATAAATTTCTATGCGCTTCACGGGATATAAACATTAATGATACCACAACAATGTTTCCGGTCTAGGAAATATAAGACGGGGTAATCGAATTTCATTTAACGAAAATCGCAACTGTAAGTTTGGGTTAAGTAGGGAAAATTCTTGATCCAAGGAAATGGAGCTAGCCACAGTGGGATAGCACCTGAGCAGAACCAAAAATCTAGCCGTAGCGGTATGTCCCCTTTTTGGGAGCTTTAACTAGAGCCCAAGAGCTAGTCATAGCAAAGCTAGGGCTAGTTAAACCCTACTACTGTGCTTGCCTCTCCAAGTGAATTATCGAATATTTAGAACCAAGCTTTAGCTGTCTCCTAACCTCTGTCTGCTCTAGCCTCATTCTGGTTTTCTTCCATTTTCCTTATTACTTAAAACTTGATAATCAACATTGATGAACGGAAAGTCATTCACTTTTAATTTACAATGTACCATGCCTCTTCTTGCTGTCACTAACATTGTTCCACAGGTCACAACAACGTGAAGGTATTCATCACACACGGTGGTCTCCTCAGTATGCAAGAAGCCATCTACCACGCCACGCCACTCCTCGCTCTACCTATCTTAAGTGACCAGCCCAGGAACGGCATGTTTATTAAGAAGTCTGGACTAGGAGAATTTTTGATATGGGAAGAGCTTACTGTGGACGAGATCGTTGACGTTCTCACCAAAATTATTAATGACCCTAAGTACATAAATTTTTTAAAGCTATTAAGGGAAAAAATTAATAACCCACCTCTTTACCACTTTCTTGGTCAAGATAAATAAAAAAATAAAAGCACAATCACCATAGCAGTCTTGTCCTGTCTGTAACATCCGCACCATTGCTTATTGAAGCCACTGCTTAGTGCAGCCACTGTTTAGTGCAAGCACTACACTCCTTTAGTCTGGAATTAGACTCCGGCTAATTAGTTTTCATAAATAAATTTATAAACATTTAAAACTCATAAAGCATTTAACTTTGACCTTCGTATTACCTACACTCGCTCTAGATCACATTTCTTTGAAATATTTGCTAGTATCTCCCATTGTCACCTTCAGTTTATTCATTATTACTTCTCTCTTACTGTAGCTATGCCTAAGTAATGATCTGGACATTCATATCAGGATGCCCAACACTTATTAATGTACTTTCTCTAGAAAAAGAATTAGCTGTTACTGGAAGTTTTTGAGAAGCTTAATTAGAGGCCTCCCAGTATCTTTTTTCCTGGCACTCTAAACATACATATTATGGCATCTTCAACAGTTTCCTCACTTCAGCATTTTCGTCACCCACAACAATTATTCTGCCATTTGGTTAAAAACTCAGTAAAGTCCTGTACAGTTAACTCAGCTCGGGGAGTATTCACATTTGTTATATCATCTTATATTCCACTTTTGTTCTAATCCTCATCTGTCATGAATTTAACATTGAAACCCCTTCTTATTTTCTATAACTAATTATTCAATATTTTTGCTGCCTCTTGTTTTGTTCTATAAAATGTGGGGGTAATCGTTCAGATTTTCTCACTGTACTTGTGCACAGGTATAAGCAAAACGTGATGAGGATGTCAGTGCCGCTGCGGGATCAACCTATACCGCCCACGGAGCTGGCAGTGTTCTGGACGGAGTACGTCATCCGTCACAGAGGTGCGCCCCAGCTGAGGTCACCAGCGGCACAGCTCTCCTGGGTGGAGTTCTCATGCTGGACGTGATCTTCATACTCCTCCTGGCTGTGATTGTCCTTCTATTCATTCTACGTCGCATCTTCCGAGTCGTCACTGCTAAAATCTTCGGCAGTAGTGGCAAAATGAAGAAGAAAAATGAGTAGCAATACCTTTCTTGTAGGCAGTTGAAGATTGTGTTAAAACTTATACTGTTTTCAGCTTTTCACTTACACTTTTACCTGTTACTAATCTGTCAGTGGTTATGCCACGGTGCCAATATGTATAGAGAAAATAAATATTCTTTAAATTTTCAGAGCAGGTCGCTCCTGCCTCTCGCAACAAATGGATCAGTATATGGTCTCGGATGTACTGGAAGAAAAACAGAATGCAGATGTAAAGTAAACAGACTTCATGGCGTAATAGTGCACAAAATACGTGTTAAATGAATGACTGGCATAGTGGGTAGATGGATCTTCAACTTTCTAACCAATCGAACACAAAGAGTAGTGGTAAACAGAGTTAAATCCCAAGCTGTCACTGGAAACAAAATCATTGGATGGATAAAGAGAACGTTCAGAACAAAACAACCTTTTCAAATCACTTTTTCTCTCTCGGCTGGAATACTGCTCTACATAAACATCTCCGTTCAAAGAAGGTGAAATTACAGATCTAGAGAGTGTTCAGAGAACATTTACTACACATATAAGTTCCATTAAAAACTTCAACTATTTCGAACGCTTGGAAGTACTTGACTTGTACTCGCTGGAATGCAGGCGAGAGAGATATATCATAATCTACACTTGGAAAATCCTAGAAATGTACAAAATACCCCCAATGAAAAGTAGGGGTGCCATTGGTACACTAAGAGGAAACACCATAAGTGTCCAGGGCCCAAGACTGCTCAACAGCCTCCCATCAGTCATAAGGGGAATTATCAATAGGCCCCTGGCTGCCTTCAAGAGGGAGCTGGACAGATACTTAATGCCGGTGCTTGGGGGTGGTGCGTTGACCATTTCAGCCAGCAGTAACAGCCTGGTCGATCAGGCCATGATCCACCGGGAGGCCTGGTCGTGGACTGGGCCGCGGGAATACCCTCCAGGTAGACTCCAGGTATGCATTTTTACAATATTAAAGCTGCATATTTCCTTTTCATTACCTGTCAATAGAACATTAATCCCTAAAATATTGGTTAAAATAAATTATCAGAGTATTTACCATGATAAATATATGTACTCTCAGTGTATTTATCGTGCTGATTTAATTGCTCCTCATTTATTTCTGTAAGATATATATATATATATATATATATATATATATATATATATATATATATATATATATATATATATATATATATATATAT
>WNWK01021743.1:32369-33660 GCA_009830355.1 Cherax destructor | reverse complement strand
AACATCCCCCAATGAAGAGCAGGGGTGCCACTAGCACGTTGAGGGACAACACAATAAGTGTCAGGGGCCCAAGATTGTTCAACTGCCTCCCATCATACATCAGGGGGATTACCAACAAACCCCTGGGTGTCTTCAAGCAGGCACTGGACAGGCACCTAAAGTCGGTACCTGACCAGCCGGGCTGTGGTTCGTACGTTGGACTGTGTGCGGCCAGCAGTAACAGCCTGGTTGATCAGGCTCTGGTCCAACAGGAGGCCTGGTCATGGACCGGGCCACGGGGGCGTTGACACCTGGAATTCTCTCCAGGTAGACTCCAGGTAGATAGCAGTGAGGACCATTTACAAAGTCACACTTTCCAATTTGTGTATTGTTCCAGTCACGGTATTGTGCCTTTTTAGTTCATTGTGTTATTTGTGCATTGAAGACTGCTACTCGGTGGATTTTAGCGATTAATTTTAGTGTGAATAATGTAATCTTAAGTTGGTTGTATGTTTGATACTTCATTGTGAAAATGGTAAGAAACTCACCCTAATGTAACACAACTCACCCTAATGTAACACAACTCACCCTAATGTAACACAACTCACCCTAATGTAACACAACTCACCCTAATGTAACACAACTCACCCTAATGTAACACAACTCACCCTAATGTAACACAACTCACCCTAATGTAACACAACTCACCCTAATGTAACACAACTCACCCTAATGTAACACAACTCACCCTAATGTAACACAACTCACCCTAATGTAACACAACTCACCCTAATGTAACACAACTCACCTTAATGTAACACAACTCACCCTAATGTAACACAACTCACCCTAATGTAACACAACTCACCCAACCAAAATAACCTAACTTAACCTTACTCTGCCACTGGTCTTTTATGTCCACTGTGTACTTGTTTACGTTTGTTGTGATTGGCCAGGTCACAATAATCATTGATTGGCTCTCATATGCCACTCATATGAGAGTGGCATATGAGATATCCCCCCAAATTAAAAAAAAAATTGAAAGAAATAACTGTTTGTGGTGTAAACAGTTTGTACAAATCGTAGAATAATAAATTAAAAATGTCTGCATCGAGGCGCTTGATGCCATTGAAGTGTCTTGATGCCATTGAACCGAATCGAATTGAATCAGAATGCCTCCATTCCCCAAAGCACTATGCAGTAAATTCTCTATACAGTGGACCCCCGAGTATCGTAATTAATCCGTTCCAGGAGCTATTACTTAACACAAAATTACGAAATTCGAACCCTTATTTCCCATAAGAAATAATGT
>WNWK01021743.1:7369-27369 GCA_009830355.1 Cherax destructor | reverse complement strand
TTTACCTGGAGTTTACCTGGAGAGAGTTCCGGGGGTCAACGCCCCCGTGGCCCGTCCTGTGACCAGGCCTCATGGTGGATCAGAGCCTGATCAACCAGGCTTTTACTGCTGGCTGCATGCAGTCCAACGTACGAACCACAGCCCGGCTGGTCAGGTACTGACTTTAGGTGCCTGTCCAGTGCCTGCTTGAAGACAACCAGGGGTCCATTTATCTAATATTTTGTCTGTAATTGTATCATTATTACTAAAATCGTAATGGTAGAAACAAATCAGAGAGGGCATTGTGGTGTTAAAACATTACCATATATTTGGTGCAGAATTTTACAGCTGATGTTTGTTCTGTAGATTTCATCACAGCATTTTTTTTTAATACACCCTGGGATTGTATTAATATTGGTAGAATTACCGACAATATGTTAAGTAAAAGGACACAAATGCAACTAATGAGACATTTTATTGTGGCAATGTTTCGCTCTCCAGGAGCTTTTTCAAGCCGTTACGTAACGGCTTGAAAAAGCTCCTGGAGAGCGAAACATTGCCACAATAAAATGTCTCATTAGTTGCATTTGTCCTTTTACTTAACACACCCTGGGATTGTCTTCTCTTGTCAGATACAGTGGTACCTCGACATACGAGCAGCTCCCAAATCGAACAATTATGTAAGTGTATTTCTGTAAGTGCTTTTGTAAGTGTATTTTTTGGGGTCTGAAACAGATTAATCTAATTTACAATATTCCTTATGGGAACAAATTTGTTCGGTATTGGCACTCGAACAGCCTTCTGGAACGAATTAAGCTCGTAACCGAAGGTACCACTGTACTATTTCTTTATCTTGTTATATACTCACTGAAGTGGTAGTTTGTGTCAACATGTCAGGGTTGAGTATCTTCATCCCATGTACAGTACAAGTACAGTTTGTTTAACTACCATAGTACTTGTATCATTCTCTTGAAATATGTAAGTAATTTTAATTTAATTTTATTGCAATTCTTTTTACCTCAATGGCTGTCTCCTGTCAAAAACAACAACATATTGACTATCACTTCTTCATTTTCTGTTTTCCAGAAGTGTGCTGATACAATTCAGATTACCCTTTGACTGCACCATCACCACCCTTCCTTCAGTGTGCAAGTACTGCCCTTCTTCAGGAGTCCACCCTTCCTTCAGTGTGCAGGTACTGCCCTTTTTCAGGAGTCCACCTAACAGGTTTTCCCTGAATCCCTTCATGGAGGTCACCTTACTCACACTCCCACACCACATACATTAAAAACAACTCTTCTCCATGTATGCCTTAAATAATTTTTGTCTTTTCTGATTATCTTGTGTACTTGTACCTTTACCCTTGACCTTTGATATACCTTTGACTTCTGAGAGTTTTTCTACTCCCAGAGGCTGGTCGTGGGCCAGACTTATCTGGCATAATCCCAGTGATAAAATTTATTATAAATGTATCATCCAATACACAACCTGCACATTAGTGAAAGAAGCTTATGATATTTGGTGCAACTTGTACCATTTTGTGTTTCAAGGTCACTTTTGCTACATAATAGAGCACAATGCAGTCAAGTACATGTAGTACTGTATGTGCTGGCACAAGACGACGGTTAATACGTGATCAAAATAACTGATACTGTACTGTGGTTTAGCAATATGCATAAACACCTGGTTGTAACTGGCCAAAAAAATTAGCAATGGAAAGTAAATTGCCAAATGTAAGTGTACTTCTTTTGTTCACAGCATCATACAAATGTACGTACTGTGTATTGTGGTACAGTAATTTGTACTTGCATTTATTTAAAATGTATTTTAGAAATGACCGTACTTACAGGAATATAAGGTTGACTGTCAGTCTAGTACATGCGTATTTTTTTTTTAAGTGTCTTGCTGACAGACTTGAGTTTCTAAGTGTTGGTAGAGATGGTTAAATTGATTATAAGGGTTGTTGATGCTTTCAGCTTGTCACTATCTCACTATAATTGATTATAAGGGTTGTTGGTGCTTTCAGGATTGGGATGCTTATAGATCTGGGAATCTGTTTGGGTTTAATTTTTATTCTAGTACAAATTCACTAGACATCTTGATGCCTGGAGTATGTTCCTGGGGTCAACGCCCCCACGGCCTGGTCCATAACCAGGCTTCATGGTGGATCAGGACCTGATCAACCAAACTGTTACTGCTTGCCACATGTAAACTGACGTATAAACCACAGCCCAGCTAGTCAGGTACTGACTTCGTGTCTGTCCAGCTCCCTCTTGAAGACAGCCAGGGGACTATGTATTCCCAAGGTCTACTTTTCTGTGTATTTACAGCACTTCAGAAGCAAGCAGAGGCAGGTGTTATTGTACATATCAATCATACTTGCAATGCATACATTCCACTATCATCTCAGCCAGTATCTTGGCTGAGGAGTCCGCCAAATAGGAGAGGCACCTTATGATCGTATTTTTTGTCCATTCTGAACCACTGGCAAGTCACAGTGGTCTAGGATGGACTGCAACATTGCAATAAGTTCCTCTCTAAGTGTGGGGTTTTTAGTAAGTGTGGGGTTTTTAGTAAGTGTGGGGTTTTTAGTAAGTGTGGGGTTTTTAGTAAGTGTGGGGTTTTTAGTAAGTGTGGGGTTTTTAGTAAGTGTGGGATTTTTAGTAAGTGTGGGGTTTTTAGTAAGTGTGGGGTTTTTAGTAAGTGTGGGGTTTTTAGTAAGTGTGGGGTTTTTAGTAAGTGGGATTTTTAGTAAGTGTGGGGTTTTTAGTGAATGTGGGGTTTTTAGTGAGTGTGGGTTTTTTAGTGAGTGTGGGTTTTTTAGTGAGTGGTTTTTTTAGTGAGTGTGGTTTTTTTAGTGAGTGGGTTTTAGTGAGTGTGGGTTTTTTAGTGAGTGGTTTTTTTAGTGAGTGTGGGTTTTTCAGTGAGTGTGGGTTTTTCAGTGAGTGGGGTTTTCAGTGAGTGGGTTTTTCAGTGAGTGGGTTTTTTAGTGAGTGTGGGTTTTTTAGTGAGTGTGGGTTTTTTAGTGAGTGGGTTTTTTAGTGAGTGTGGGTTTTTTAGTGAGTGTGGGTTTTTAGTGAGTGTGGGTTTTTTAGTGAGTGTGGGTTTTTTAGTGAGTGTGGGTTTTTAGTGAGTGGGTTTTTTAGTGAGTGTGGGTTTTTTAGTGAGTGTGGGTTTTTTAGTGAGTGGTTTTTTAGTGAGTGTGGGTTTTTTAGTGAGTGTGGGTTTTTTTAGTGAGTGGGTTTTTTAGTGAGGGGTTTTTAGTGAGTGTGGGTTTTTTAGTGAGTGTGTGGGTTTTTAGTGAGTGTGTGGGTTTTTAGTGAGTGTATGGGTTTTTTAGTGAGTGTGGGTTTTTTAGTGAGTGTGGGTTTTTTAGTGAGTGTGGGGGTTTTTAGTGAGTGAGTTTTTTAGTGAGTGTGGGTTTTTTAGTGAGTGTGGGTATTTTAGTAAGTGTGGGTTTTTAGTAAGTGTAGGGTTTTTAGTAAGTGTAGGGTTTTTAGTAAGTGTGGGGTTTATAGTAAGTGTGGGGTTTATAGTAAGTGTGAGGTTTTTAGTGAGCTATCTCTAAGTTGGCTATAAATGTGATATGCTAAGTAAATAAATAACTTTAACTCAATACAGTGGTACAGTAGGCCCTCATTTAGCACGGTAGTTACGTTCCTGAAAACGTCGTGTTAGCTAAAATCGTGTTAGATAATTAAAAGAACTTATGGGAAAAATAGGGTTACGTTCCTGAGAGTCCCCAAAAAGCCAAACAAGTTTTTTTTAGACCAACAGATCTTACAAATATAAGAGAGAATATGTAATTGTAGTTCATTATCGTGATGTATTATGTTGTTTTTACTGCTTAAGACTACAAATGTAACAGAAATAATAGTGGCCGAGTTTCAGCCACCTCCCAACTCGAACAGTTATGTAAGTTTATTATTGTAAGTGCTTTTGTAAGTGTATTTTTGGGGGTCTGAAACGGACTAATCAATTTACATTATTCCTTATGGGAACAAATTCGCTTGGTAACGGCACTTGAACAGCCTTCTGGAACAAATTACGTATGGCCGAAACTCGGGGTACCATTGTAAATAAATAACTTTCACTCAAGTAAATAAATAATTACTGTAACTATCTAAATACAGTGGTACCCCGACTTACGGTATTTTTTCATTCCAGAATGCTGTTCAAGTGCCATTACCAAACGAATTTATCCCCATAAGGAATGATGTAAAATAGACTAGTCCTTTTAGACCCCCAAAATTACACTTACAAAAGCATTTAAAAAAATAAACTTACATAAAAGGGTGAGTTTGGGGACCATCGTAAGTCAGGGTACCACTGTATTTGTATTGAAAAGTAAATAAACGAATACAAATTATGGACTTGCTGGGTAATTATGTATCTTAAGTTTTGATCTCCAAAGTACGTACAGTGGACCCTCGCTTATCGGCCGTAATCCGTTCCAGAAGGTCGGCCTAAAAGCATTTATGGATTTGGAAAAGGCGTATACAGTGGACCCCCGGTTAACGAACACCCCGGAAATTGTGCAATTATGTAAGTATAATATTGTAAGTGCTTGTGGAAGTGTATTTTTGGGGGTCTGAAATAGACTAACCTACATGACATTATTTCTTAAGGAAGTAAATTCGTTCGGTAATGGCACTTGAGCAGGCTTCTGCAATGAATTTTTTTTGTTAACCGGGGGTCCACTGTAATAGGGTGGATAGGGGGGCAATGTGGCAGATGTTGCAAATGTATGGAATAGGAGGTAGGTTATTGAAAGCAGTGAAGAGTCTTTACGAGGATAGTGAGGCTCAGGTTAGAGTATGTAGGCGAGAGGGGGATTATTTCCCAGTAAAAGTAGGCCTTAGACAGGGATGTATGATGTCACCATGGTTGTTCAACATATTTATAGATGGAGTTGTAAGAGAAGTGAATGCTCGGGTGTTGGCAAGAGGTGTGGGGTTAAAAGATAAAGAACCTAACACAAAGTGGGAGTTGTCACAGTTGCTTTTTTCTGATGACACTGTGCTTTTAGGAGATTCTGAAGAGAAGTTGCAGAGGTTGGTGGATGAGTTTGGTAGGGTATGTAAAAGAAGGAAATTAAAAGTGAATATAGGAAAGAGTAAGGTGATGAGGATATAAAAAAAAAAAAATAGGTAACAGAAGATTGGATATCAGATTGGAGGGAGAGAGTATGGAGGAGGTGAATGTATTCAGATATTTGGGAGTGGACGTGTCAGCGGATGGGTCTATGAAAAATGAGGTAAATCATAGAATTGACGAGGGGAAAAATGTGAGTGGTGCACTGAGGAGTTTGTGGAGACAAAGAACTTTATCCATGAAAGCAAAGAGGGGAATGTATGAGAGTACAGTGGCCCCTCTGTTAACGAAAGGTTCCGTTAACGTAAGCTTTTTTCGTAATCGGTTAGCGAAAAATTTCTCGGTTACCGAAAGGTATTAGACGTGTCCGCCTGCTCCGCGCAAGCACAAGACGCCAGTGAAGCATTGTTTACCATTGAGAGAACATTACCTAGCGCGCTCTTTCAAAGATTCACAATATATTTGGTGTCTTTTGTGGTGGTTTAGTGATTGTCACTGTGAAATAAGTCACCATGGGTCCAAAGAAGCTTCCTAGTGACACCTCCCAGTGGTCAGCAGGCATGCAGGAGTGTAGGCATTCATGCAGGAGTGCAGCAGGCATGCAGAGTGCAGCAGGCAGGGTAGGCAGCAGGAAATGCAGGGAGTGCAGCAGGCATGCAGGAGTGCAGCAGGCATGCAGGTCAGCAGATGCAGGAGTGCAGCAGGCATGCAGGGAGTGCAGCAGGCATGCAGGAGTAGCAGGCATGCAGGTGCAGAGGCATGCAGGGAGTGCAGAGGCTGCAGGACAGCGCATGCAGGAGTGCAGCAGGCATGCAGGGAGTGCAGCAGGCATGCAGGGAGTGCAGCAGGCATGCAGGGAGTGCAGCAGGCAGGTGCAGGAGTGCAGCAGGCATGCAGGGAGTGCAGCGGCATGCAGGAGTGCAGCGGCATGCAGGAGTGCAGCAGGCATGCAGGGAGTGCAGCAGGCATGCAGGGAGTGCAGCAGGCATGCAGGAGTGCAGCAGGCATGCAGGAGTGCAGCAGGCATGCAGGGAGTGCAGCAGGCATGCAGGGAGTGCAGCAGGCATGCAGGAGTGCAGCAGGCATGCAGGAGGCAGCAGGCATGCAGAGTAGCATTCATGCATTAAAAGAAAAAGAAGGGAAGTAACCCCAGAGAGGGACTTGTTACCTGAAGTCCTTTTGGAGGGGGATTTCCCTTCCAACCATTAACACCCTGCCCTGTCAGCAACTCTACCTTCCAGATGCCTGCAACTCTTCAATAAAGGTAAGTACAGTGGTACCCCGACTTACGATATTTTTTCATTCCAGAATGCTGTTCAAGTGCCATTACCAAACGAATTTATCTCCATAAGAAATGATGTAAAATAGACTAGTCCTTTTAGACCCCCAAAATTACACTTACAAAAGCATTTAAAAAAATAAACTTACATAAAAGGGTGTGTTTGGGGACCATCATAAGTCGGGGTACCACTGTAAATGTTATTGTTTTTTTTTTTGAGTGATTATTTTTTTGTGGAACGAATTAATTGTATTTACATTATTTCTTATGAGAAATAAGGTTTCAGATAACGAAAGATTCAGATTAAGTAATAGCTCCTGGACCGGATTAATTTTGTTAACCGAGGGTCCACTGTATAGTTTTACCAATACTTTTGTATTTGGACCTGCCTTGTATGGGCCAGTAGGCCTTCTGCAGTGTTCCTCCATTCATATGTTCTTATGTTCTTATTTGTGTGAGGCATGGGTTGTGAATGTTGCAACATGGAGAAGGCTGGAGGCAGTGGAGATGTCATGTCTGAGGGCAGTGTGTGGTGTGAATATAATGCAGAGAATCCGTAGTTTGGAGATTAGGAGGAGGTGTTGGATTACCAAAACTATTTTCCAGATAGCTGAGCAGGGGTTATTGAGATGGTTTGGACATGTAGAGAGGATTGAATGAAATAGAATGAATTAGAGAGTGTATAGATCTGTAGTGGAGGGAAGGCAGGGTAGGGGTTGGAGGGAGGGGGTAAAGGAGGTTTTGTGTGCAAGGGGCTTGGACTTCCAGCAAGTGTGTGTGAGCATGTTAGGAGCGAATGGAGACAAATGGTTTTTAGGACTTGACGTGCTGTTTAAGTGTTAACAGGGTAATATTTATGAAGGGATTCAGGGAAACCGGCAGGCCGGACTTGATTCCTGGAGATGGGAAGTACAGTGCCAGCACTCTGAAGGAGGGGTGTTAATGTTGCAGTTGTATAACTGTAACTGTAATGTAGGCATGCCTTTGGCAAGACAGTGATGGAGTGAATGATGAAAGTTTTTCTTTTTTGGCCACCCTGCCTTGGTGGGAAACAGCTGATGTGTTAATAAAAAAAAAAAATCCGTTCCAGACAAAAATATTAATTTTTTTTTTTAACAATTAAATCGGTATTACATACCTTTATTGAAGACTAATGCTGCCTTCTGGAAGATAGGGAGGAGGAAAGAGGGAGGAGTTATTGTTTGGAAGGGAATCCTCCATAAGGACTTCAGGTAGCAAAGCCTCTCTGGGGTTACTTCCTTCTTTGTCTTTTAATGCCACTAGACAGCTTGGTCACTGGACCCCTGTCGCACAACATATCTGTCCAGAGTGCTCTGTTTCTGGCGTCTCTTCATGATTTCCCTGAAGTGGGACAAGGTTTTCACTAAACGTGCAGCAGATATGGCTTGTTTCAGCTTGGTCAGGGTGGTATTTCTCGACAAAACTTTGCACCTCATTCTACTTGATTTGTTCTTTCTTTGCCAGGTTGGATGTAATTGTTGATTTGTTTTTCCCGTACATCCTGGCAAGTTCCAGCACCCGCATACCACTCTCATATTTTTCAATCACTTCTCTCTTAACCCTTTGACTGTTTCGGTCGTATATATACGTCTTACGAGCCAGTGTTTCGGACGTATATATACTCACAAATTCTAGCGGCCTCAAATCAAACGGGAGAAAGCTGGTAGGCCCACATATGAGAGAATGGGTCTGTGTGGTCAGTGTGCGCAGTATAAAAAAAATCCTGCAGCATGCAGTGCATAATGAGAAAAAAATAAACTCCGACCATGTTTTTGGAATAAAACGCCGACTTTGAGGTGTATTTTCGTATAGTATTTATGGTTGTATTCTCTTTTTCGTGGTCTCATTTGATAGAATGGAAAACATATTACAGGACTAGAGATGATTTTGATTAGTTTCATGATGAAAACGATCTTGAAATTGAGCTCAAAGTAGCGGAAATGTTCGATTTTTGCCAATGTTCAAGAGTAAACAAATCATGCCACGCGTCCAATACACATCAACTGGTGAGTCTAATATTCTTTCACAAGTGCACAGATATTATTTATACCATTTTTACAATAATGCAATAGTCTGTATAACAATAAATCTTCTATTTTTTGTGTGAATAAAAAATCAAAATAGAAAGCAAGAGTAATATAAGAGGGGCCTAAAGACGTGACTAATGAACAAATAACATCTTATTTTAGTGCCAGGAATGTCTGCATTGTTTATTCTAGACCCTGTTTTGAAATTGACATCTTTTTTATTTTGCATGAAATTGGCGAAATTGCCAAATTCTGACCACTTTATTGGGTAGTTGAAATTGGTAAATTGGTGGTTTCTTGTACTCAATCGATAGAACAAATGGAGTTCTAAAGAAATAACTATGAGTTTGGTCGATTGTAACAATGGAATTGGCCGAAAATAGGGCTCAAAGTCGGCGAAATCGCCGATGCGTATATGTCGCTGACATCGCTAACTTTGCGAGAGCGTAATTTCGTAAGTTTTCCATCAAATTTCATACTTTTGGTGTCATTACAATCGGGAAACGATTCTCTTATCATTTCATAAGAGAAAATAATTTTTTTTTTTTTCCAAAATTTTCCGACATAGAATGACAGTTTCAGAATGGGGCCTCCGACAGTCAAAGGGTTAAATTCCATCGTGTTTCTCACTTTCTTTACCACAGGAACTTTACTAGGAACTTTCTTGGGAGCCATAGTTACTTATTTTGCAGTTGCACTGAAAAAACCCACCAAAAACAATGGAAAACAAGCAAAATGTTTGGATGAATGAGCAGAAACTTCCTCATGCGCCCAGAGATGCAGCCAAACTGACGCACTAAGTGGCTGGGCCGGCGGGTTGACACGTCCCATACAGCCGATAAGCGAAATAACGGCTGATAAGCAGAAGCCGAAAAACTGGCCTATAAGTGAGTTGGCCGATAACAGTTGGCCGAGGGTCCACTGTACGTAATGGCTTTTGCACCATCGTAAAGTAGAAATATTGTAAGTCAGACCATTTTAAGTTAAGCACCTGTGTAAGTACCGTATTTCGTGGTTTATAAGACTTGTTTTAGTTTCAATGGCACGGCATCGTGTGTAACTGGGAGAGCTACAGCCCACCCCATACCCCAAACTTATAGCTCCCATCACTGACCTTCAGTTTATAGGAGGCAGGCTGGTTTTTGGAGACATTTTATGGGGAAAAAATGCGTCTACTCTGTGAAATACGGTATGTAACCTCCATCATATTGCCTTTATGGACATGAGTTGTTTTGGACGTTCAAAAAAATAGAAGGTGTAGTAATTTTGTCCTTTTCCCCACAGATTGAACCATGGCTCGTGGACATCAGAAAGCACAATCCCAAGAAAAGAATAAGCAGAGGCAAGCAGCGATGAAAAAGGGCGGACACAATGCCAATGAACAGAAAAAGGCTGCCATGAAGGCCCTGACATTTCAATGCCCTATATGTAGGGTAAGGGACCAGTTAGAACTGTAAGAGTAGAAGTAGTATATGGTACTAGTTAGGGTGTGGGAGGTAATGTGGAAGTTACTGTACTGATAGTGTGGATAAGGCAGGGGTCACTGTCATCAGCTGGGTGTGGCAGGTAATGTGGAAGTTACTGTGCTGATAGTGTGGATAAGGCAGGGGTCACTGTCATCAGCTGGGTGTGGCAGGTAATGTGGAAGAGTTACTGTACTGATAGTGTGGATAAGGCAGGGGTCACTGTCATCAGCTGGGTGTGGGAGGTAATGTGGAAGTTACTGTGCTGATAGTGTGGATAAGGCAGGGGTCACTGTCATCAGCTGGGTGTGGGAGGTAATGTGGAAGTTACTGTACTGATAGTGTGGATTAGGTCAGGGGTCACACTGTCATCAGCTGGGTGTGGCAGGTAATGTGGAAGTTATTCCTTCACTGTTAGTTTAAGTAAGGTTTGGTGTCATTATTAAATATCTGCCATCCTCTTGTCCTCTACAGTACAGGCAGGTCCCACTTTACAGTGCTTCACTTTATGGCATTTTGCTAATACTACAGCGATTTTCAATTATAGCCATTCTTCATTTATTCAGACATCCTACAATAAATATATTCACCACTCACTATAAGCTAAGGATGAAAATATTTTAAGGTAAGTAATGTGTGTTGTGTATATGCATTTTTTAGGCGTAGCTCTATTGCTCACTTAATATATGATAGTGTAAACATGTTATCAGGCTTTTATAATAATTTAAAAGTGAAAAAAGACTGTTTCACTTTACAGTGATTTTTACTTTACAGCAGCAGCCCAGCACCTAATCTGCTGTATAAGCAGGGCCCTCCTGGACTACTAATTGCTTGTGTGGAGTTGGTAAATGATTGGTCTTTAATTGTTCATTGTTCTTGTGGGGACAAGTGTTTGAATAAGTATCTTCACTAGGTGCCAGATTAACCAGGCTGTGTTATGTGGATTGGCAGACCACCAGCAGCAACAGCCTGATTGACCAGGCAAGAACCAGACGAGCCTAGCCTGTGGCCGGGCTCCAGGAGTAGGGAAAACTCGGAACTCATCAAAGGAATATCCAAGGTTTATATTAAATAACTAGTGTGACTTTGTAAATGGTCCAACTTGGACTGAAGCATTGTCATAAGCTTCTTGCTCCTATGTGTGGGTTATTTGTGTATAGTATAGTTTTTAGTAGAGGGGGCACTGTTGTGCTACAGTCACCTCTGCTGATTTACACTTGTTTGCCATATTGGAGGTGATTGCTCAAACTTGTATTAACCCTTAAACTGTTAAGTAAAAGGACACAAATGCAACTAGTGTGACATTTTATTGTGGCAACGTTTCGCTCTCCAGGAGCTTTTTCAAGCTGTTACAAGCAATACATGGACACAGAGGGTATATATAGGCTGAAAGTGAGGTGTAATACTAGTGGTGGTAGAAGTAGTAGTGATATAAGTTGTAGTAGTAGTAACACAATAATGTAGAACAATCAACTTGCACATGAGTAAAAGGTGATAAAAACAATTACTTGGGTAGTATTAAAACAGGTTAGACAAATATTTCTGTAGGAGGTTGGAAAAGAGAAGGCCTGTAGCAGTGTTCCACATCTGCGATGCGCTTGTGTGGCATTAGCAGGAGAGGCTATGTGATGGTAGGGTTTACTGTTTTCAGGAGGATTCTTGCTAAGACTTCAGAGATGGTGAAGCTGCCTTTGTTTTGTTTAATTGTGTTAGAAACAGCGATAAGTGCTGATTCAAAGCACTTGCGTCTGCGGAAATCAGTTTCTTTGATTACTAATCGGGCGTCTTTAAATTTCATGAGATCTTTCTTTCAACACGTCGGCCGTTTCCCACCAAGGCGGGATGGCCCAAAAGGAAAAACGAAAGTTTCTCCTTTTACAATTAGTAATATACCAGCATTTTAATCGCCTCTTACGACACGCATGGCTTACGGAGGAAGAATTCTGTTCCACTTCCCCATGGAGATAAGAGGAAATAAGAACAAGAACTAGTAAGAAAATAGAAGAAAACCCAGAGGGGTGTGTATATATATATATGCTTGTACATGAATGTGTAGTGTGACCTAAGTGTAAGTAGAAGTAACAAGACATACCTGAAATCATGCATATTTATGAGACAGAAAAAAGACACCAGCAATCCTACCATCATGTAAAACAAATACAGGCTTTCGTTTTACACTCACTTGGCAGGACGGTAGTACCTCCCTTGGCGGCTGCTGTCTACCAACCTACAACCTAGGATTTCATGAGATGATTGGTGGAATTTCGGTGGGGCTTGTGTACCAGTTCTTTCTTCTTTCAACACGTCGGCCGTTTCCCACCGAAGTGGGGTGGCCCAAAATGAAAAACGAAAGTTTCCCATTTTACATTTAGTAATATATACAGGAGAAGGGGTTACTAGCCCCTTGCTCCCAGCATGTTAGTTGCCTCTTACGACACGCATGGCTTACGGAGGAAGAATTCTGTTCCACTTCCCCATGGAGATAAGAGGAAATAAGAACAAGAACTAGTAAGAAAATAGAAGAAAACCCAGAGGGGTGTGTGTATATACATATGCTTGTACATGAATGTGTAGTTTGACCTAAGTGTAAGTAGAAGTAACAAGACATACCTGAAATCTTGCATGTTTATGAGACAGAAAAAAGACACCAGCAATCCTACCATCATGTAAAACAAATACAGGCTTTCGTTTTACACTCACTTGGCAGGACGGTAGTACCTCCCTTGGCGGCTGCTGTCTACCAACCTACAACCTAGGATTTCATGAGATGATTGGTGGAATTTCGGTGGGGCTTGTGTACCAGTTATCATTATATAATATATGCCCCTTGCCAAGATATGGTTCCATCATTGTTCTAACCACATCACCAGAGATACCCTGTAACTTCCTGGTATCTTTCAATGTATTACTTCCAGTGTACACAATAATATCCAATACAAGACCACTGTAGCAATCACAAAGCGCAAACAACTTTATACCAAAGCGTTTCCTCTTGCTTGGTATATACTGCTTGAACGACAGTCTGCCTTTGAACAGAATCAGTGACTCGTCAATAACAAGCTTCCTGAAGGGATAAAAATAAATAATGAATTTCTCTTTCAGATACAGAAACACATTCCTAATCTTATATAACCTGTCGGTTCTGTCAGGCCTGGTTTTGTCTGAGAAATGTAACATGCGTAGAAGTAGCACAAATCGATTCACTGGTATAATATGACTGAAAGCTGGTGTTGCAATCAATCTGTCTGTTAACCAATATGATTTGATAAGGTGCTTATATGTACACATGTGGCATAAGCATTATTGTGGCAAAGAAAAGATACATCTCTGCCACAGTTGTCTCCTTCCACTGGTGTAGACGTGATTTTTGTGAAAGAATCGTGTTTGCCATTGTGTAATCGAAGTATCTGTTGCTTTCCCTGATAATAATGTCTATCAGGGGTTCGTCAAAGAATAACTGGAAACATTCCAGTTCAGTGGCATTGTTCCCAAGTGGACAAGATGGGTGTAATCCACTCTGACTTTCATCAAACTGATGGGGATTGGGAATAAAATTCGCAGCTTCCTGCCAATCCCAGGTGCGGTCTGCTGGTGGGTACTGGATATTTACAGGTGGTTGTGGGGGTTGTGGAGGTTGTAGTTGTGGGGGTTGGTGGGTGGGTGAGGGTTGCCTTTGTTGTAACTGAGCTGACTCAGCGGCGTGGGTGTCAGCATGGTCCACTGCTGGTGCCTCGCGCGCGGCACCACCACTACTAGTTGCATGCACATTTCTCATACCAATTGCAACGCTATCATCTTCATTTTCACTATCACTTCCTGTTGTACACCCACGGGATGTACTCCGAGATGTACTCCTAACCCTTGGAAGAGCATATGGCACACTACCAGAGCGCATATACAGTCGTATATACTGACGCTTCACTGGTGAATATTCCCCTTCACTCGCGCTACTGGAACTATTTTGAAGGGCTTGGAGTTCATAGTCACTATCAGTATCATCACCATTGCTCACATCTGAGTCCGGGATATGAGTAAATAGGAGTTTCCGCCTTCGTTCTGGTACAACTGGCCGTGAACAAGACGCCACAGCACCAGAGGTGGACGGCTGTGGGTCGTCTGGGTTTTCCTCACTTATACCGGTATTATGGTCACTAGTTTCGGTCACAACCGCCTCAAAAGCTTGAAAGTCACCTTACTGACACCCCCATCACTGTCAGAACTGTCACTGATGAATAAAAGAGTCCCAGTTCGCTGAGGAGTAAGGTGTTTCTTGCTGCGAGGCATGGTGGAGAAGGTGTACTGAAATGGTGTTCCCACAATGCACCACTGGGTGCCCGATTTTTTTCCTACTGCGCACACTGACCGCGCAGACCCATTCTCTCATCCCTAGGCCTACCAGCTGTTTCCTGCTTAATTTGAAGCCGCTAGAATTTACGCGTACTAGTACGGCACCAACCCCTGCTCGTAAAACGTACTAGTACGGCGCCGACCCCGAAAGGGTTAAGTAGTGTGTCAAAGTCTGCCCAAAATGCTCAGGCATCTTAGTGACTTTCTTTGTGATTAAATTTTTTTTATAACATGTAAAGTACACGTTATATACTATGCAAAGAAATCAAATTTTTAATTTGAAGTCTGGTCAGCTATAATGGAATTGGCCTAAACTAGCACTCAAAGTGAAATCGCTAATTTTGCACCAGTGTAATTCCTTAAGTTTTTCATAAAATTTTGTACTTTTGTTGTCATTCTGAAGAAGATTCTACTTTTTTTTTTTTGGGGGGGGGGATGTTTTGACACAGAAAACAAGCTGTGGGTCAGGGGGTTTGGACCCTGAAAAGGTTAAATATAACATTTCACCTAATTGGTGAAACGTCATATTTAATAATATCTCTGCTTGTGCTATATTTTTTTCCCCAACATTTCTCTGTGCACTGCCTCATTCCAACTACCTGGAGCTGGGCAGTACCATCTCATAGTTGTAAATGACTCAGGAAATCGTAATGACACGATTGCAAACAAATCATACCATGGGTGGGGTTCGAACCCGCGGTCAGAGAGTCTCAAAACTCCAGACCGTCTCGTAAGCCAGTGGCTTACGCGACGGTCTGGAGTTTTGAGACTGACCACGGGTTCGAACCCCACCCGTGGTATGGTTTCATAGTTGTAAATGTTTGCAAAAGTACCTGCCAGTGTATACCCTCTTCATTTGTCAGCTGGTTTAAGGGTTTGACTCTCCATAATCAACACTTCTACCATATTTCAGTCATGCATATAGTTGCCTATCAAATTTCTACTTAATGTATAAAATCATAACTATGATTTTTAACCCTTTGGGGACCACTACGACATCTGCATTCTGTTTGTCTTCTAGAGCATCCAGCTCTAGAAGACAAACAGAATGCAGATGTTATATACACAGACTTTGCAAAAGCCTTTGACAAGTGTGACCATGGTGTAATAGCACACAAAATGCGTGATAAAGGAATAACAGGAAAAGTTGGTAGATGGATCTATAATGGTGATGAGAGGCAATGGTGGTGAGAGGCAGTGGTGATGAGAGGCAGTGGTGCTTGTTTGTTGGTTGAGGCAGTGTTAGAGGCAGTGGTGGTAAGAGGCAGTCTTAATGTAGAGTGAGAGGTGAGTAAACAAGAGTAGTAGTCAACAGAGTAAAGTCTGAGGCAGCTACTGTGAAAAGCTCTGTTCCACAAGGCATCCTGTTCCTCATCCTCATATCGGACATAGACAGGGATATAAGCCACAGTGCCGTGTCTTCCTTTGCAGATGACACCCGAATCTGTATGACAGTGTCCACCATTGAAGACACTGCAAGACTCCAAGCAGACATAAACCAAATCTTTAAATGGGTTGCAGAAAACAATATGAAGTTCAATGATGAGAAATTTCAATTACTCAGATACGGAAAACGTTAGAAAATTAAAATCTCATCGGAGTACAAAACTAATTCCAACCACACAATAGAGCGAAAAACTAATGTCAAAGACCTGGGAGTGATCATGTCAGAGGATCTCACCTTCAAGGACCATAACACCGTAGCAATCGCATCTGCTAGAAAAATGACAGGATGGATAATGAGAACCTTCAAAACCAGGGATGCCAAGCCCATGTTGACACTTTACAGATCGCTTGTTCTATCTAGGCTGGAATATTGCTGCACACTAACTGCACCTTTCAAGGCGGGTGAAATTGCTGACCTTGAAAATGTGCAGAGAACCTTCACGGCATGGCATGCATAACTGCGAGAAACCACCTTAATTACTGGGAACGCTTGAAGTTCCTAAACCTGTACTCTAGAACACAGGCGGGAGAGATACATTATTATATACACGTGGAAAATTCTCTAGGGATTAGTACCAAACTTTCACACGAAAATCACTCCCTACGAAAGCAAAAGACTCGGCAGGCGATGTAACATCCCCCCAATGAAAAGCAGGGGTGCCACTAGCACGTTGAGGGACAACACAATAAGTGTCAGGGGCCCAAGATTGTTCAACTGCCTCCCAGCATACATCAGGGGGATTACCAACAAACCCCTGGCTGTCTTCAAGCAGGCACTGGACAGGCACCTAAAGTCGGTACCTGACCAGCCAGGCTGTGGTTCGTACGTTGGACTGCGTGCGGCCAGCAGTAACAGCCTGGTTGATCAGGCTCTGGTCCAACATGAGGCCTGGTCACAGACCGGGCCGCAGGGGCGTTGACCCCTGGAATTCTCTCCAGGTAAACTCCAGGTCCAAGGGGTCTCTCTGAAACTCGTTCTCAGGGTCCACGAATTAAAAAAAAAAAAATTCTTATGAAATGATAGAGAATCATTTTCCGATCATAACGCCACAAAAATTATGAAATTTGATCGAAGACTAACGGAATTATGTTTTCGCGAAGTTAGCGGTATCCATGACATTTACGCATCGGCGATTTCGCCCACTTTGAGCCCTGTTTTCGGCAAATTCCAATGTGTCGGTCTACTAAAATTATAGCTATTTCGCTAGAACTCCATTTCTTCTATCGATTGAGTACAAGAAACCGCCTATTTACCAATTTCAACTACCCAAAATAGTGGTCAGAAAATGGCAATTTGGCCAATTTCACACAAATTTCAAACGATGCCAATTTCAAAATAGGGTCCACAATAATCAAGGCAGACATTCCTGGCACTAAAATAACATCTCTGTTCATTAGTCATGTCTCCAGGCCCCTCTTACATTAATTTTGCTTTCGATTTTGAATTTTTATTCTCACAAAAAATAGAAGATTTACTGTTATGTATACAACTGCATCATTGTAAAAATGTTATAAATAATATCAGCGCACTTGTGCAAGAATATTAGACTCTCCAGTTGAAGTGTATTGGACGTATGGTATGATTTGTTTACTCTTGAACATTGGCCAAAATCGAACATTTTCGCTCAGTTTCAAGGTACTTGTCATCGTGAAACTAGTCAAAATTATCTCTATTTCTGTAATATATCATCTATTCTATAAAATGAGACTAAGAAAACGAGAATACAAGCATAAATACCATACGAAAATAGACTGCAAAGTCGCTGTTTTAAAACCAAAAACACGGTCAGAGTTTTTTTTCCCTCATTATGCACTGTGTGGTGCAGGAATTTTTTTATACTGCGCACAATGACCGCACAGACCCATTCTATCACATCTAGGCCTAACAGCCTGTTTCTGCTTGATTTGAGGGCGCTAGAATTTAGGCGTACTAGTACGCACGTCAATAACCACAGTGCGTAAAACATACATGTACGACCATAACCCCAAAAGGGTTAAAGAGGTGGACTGGTAAGCCAGCATAAGTTCTTGGTCAGATGACCAAAAGCTTCAGCTGTGGGTCATCGTATGACTAAAACCTGAGTCAGGAAACACTTGTCCTGTTTCCTCCAAACATTAACAGGAGCCACATGTCTATCATGCAGGAGGAGCCACATGTTTGTTACTACTGCCCGGCTCTGGCAGGTTAAATCACCACTACCAGATGTAGACCAAACAAAATGTAAATTTTGCCAGATGGACTATTGTCACACCCTGCGTCATTATGTACTGGAGTGCGATAAAATTAATGAATTCAGAGACAACTCAGAAATGTTCAAGAAGTGGCAAAGTATTTTATCCACAGTGATATACAGTGGACCCCTGGAGTTCGTACTGCTCCAAACTGGTACAATTATGAAAGTGTATTTTTGTAAGTGTATTTTTTGGGGTCTAAAAGGACTAATCTAATTTTTATTATTCCTTACGGGAACAAATTCGTTCGGTAACGGCACTTGAGCAGCATTCTGGAACGAATTAATGACAAACTCCGGGGGTCCACTGTATTACAAACCATTCTGGAAAAATACCCTGACTTTGTTCACTTAAATAGAGCATTATCACGTGTGTGTGTGGAGGGGGGGGTGCTCGTGTGTGTGTGTGTACTCACCTAGTTGTGGTTGCAGGGGTCGATTCATAGCTCCTGGCCCTGCCTCTTCACTGGCCGCTACTGGGTCTCTCTCTCTTCGCCGTGAGCCTTATCATACCTCTTCTTAAAGCTATGAATGGGTCCTGCCTCCACTACATCGCTTCTCAAGCTATTCCACTTCCTGACCACTCTGTGACTGAAGAAATTCTTCCTAACATCCCTGTGATTCATCTGAGTCTTCAACTTCCAGCTGTGCCCCCTTGTTGCTGTGTCCCATCTCTGGAACATTCTGTCTCTGTCCACCTTGTCAATTCCTCTCAGTATTTTATATGTCATTATCATGTCCCCCCTTACTCTCCTGTCCTCCAATGTCGTCAGGTCGATTTCCCTTAATCTCTCCTCGTAAGACATACCCCTTAGCTCCGGGACTAGTCATGTTACAAACCTTTGCACTTTCTCTAGTTTCTTTATGTGCTTGGCTAGGTTTGGGCTCCAAACTGATGCTGCGTACTCCAGTATGGGCCTAACGTACACAATGTACAGGGTTCTGAATGATTTCTTGTTAAGATGTTGAAATGCTGTTCTTAGGTTTGCTAGGTGCCCGTATGCTGCAGCAGTTATTTGGTTGATGTGCGCCTCAGGAGATGTGCCTGGTGTTATATTCACCCCAAGATCTTTTTCCTTGGGTGAGGTTTGTAGTCTCTGTCCCCCTAGACTGTACTCTGTCTGCGGTCTTCTTTGCCCTTCCCCAATCTTCATGACTTTGCACTTGGTGGGGTTGAACTCCAGGAGCCAATTCCTGGACTAGTCCTGCAGCCTGTCCAGATCCCTTTGTAGTTCTGCCTGGTCCTCGTCTGATTGAATCCTTCTCATCAACTTCACATCATCTGCAAACAGGGACACTTCGGAGGTTATTCCTTCCGTCATGTCATTCACAAATACCAGAAACAGCACCGGTCCTAGGACTGACCCCTGTGGAACCCCACTCTGACACCTCGCCACGAACCATGACTCGCTGCTGTCTTCCTGACAGGACAGGTATTCCCTGATCCATTGCAGTGCCTTCCCTGTTATCCCTGCCTGGTCCTCCAGCTTTTGCACTAATCTCTTGTGTGTAACCGTGTCAAATGCCTTCTTACAGTCCAATAAAATGCAATCTACCCACCCCTCTCTCTCTTGTCTTACTGCTGTCACCATGTCATAGAACTCCAGTAGGTTTGTGACACAGGATTTCCCGTCCCTGAAACCGTGTTGACTGCCGTTGATAAGCTCATTCCTTTCTAGGTGTTCCACCACTCTTCTGATAATCTTCTCCATGACTTTGCATACTATACATGTCAGTGACACTGGTCTGTAGTTAAGTGCTTCATGTCTGTCTCCTTTTAACCCCTCCTCGTAAGGGCATACCCCCTTTGCTCCGGGGCTAGTCTTTTTCAAACCTTTGCACTTTCTCTAGTTTTTTTAGTGCTTGGCTAGGTTTGGGTTTCCCAAAATGGTGCTGCTACTCCAGTATGGGCCTAACGTACACAATTTACCCGGGTTCCCGAATGATTTTTTTTAAGATGTTGGAAAAGCTGTTCTTAGGTTTGCTGGGCCCGTATGCTGAAACAGTTATTTGGTTGATGTGCGCCTCAGGAGATGTGCCTGGTGTTATATTTAACCCCCAAAATCTTTTTTCCCTTTTTGAGGTTTGTAGTCTCTGGCCCCTAGACTTACTC
>WNWK01021742.1:0-33664 GCA_009830355.1 Cherax destructor | reverse complement strand
AATAGCTATGAAAAAAAAACTTAAGTCACATACCAATAAGGTAATTGTTTGATTATAAAAATATAAAAAAAAAACAAAAGTGAAAAGGTTGTAATTTTTCAAGTAAAAGTAATTATAATATTGTAAATAAAATAGGGTTGGGAAAAGGTAATGCTAGATTTGTATTAAAAATAAAAAATAAAAGTAAATGGTTACAGAGACGTTAAAAATATATATGTAAAATAGGATGTACAATTATATTTAGTGGGAAATTTAATATAGTGGGTAAGATTATTAGAAAAAAAATGAAGTTAATTACATTAATATATAATCAGTTTTGGGAGAAATGTAAGATTGTGGGTTGCAGTTACTAATACAACTTTGCATAACGCAGACTAAGGATTAGGTCATTTATTTTCAGTCTCTGAAAGGTTGGCATCTCGAAGAAATTTGGACAGTTCATTTCATTCCGTGATATAAGGGCCCTCATTTGTTTTCTTAACTGGATTTTCCTTCTGGGGTTTGAAGCACTGGTGGATTTTGTCATTATTCTCCGTTTAAGCTTTCTTATTTGTAGGAGGTTCTGCGTTTTGTGAGGTTTCGTTTACATGAATCTTTTCTCTTTGCCAGGATATTACCGATAGAAGTGCACTTTGTACATCCTGGAAATCACTCAAAACGTCCACCACTTATTTTTCTATTATCTCTTTCTTTGGCGATGGTGTTTCCTCACTCTACCACTGGGGTTGCCACTGGGGAAGCTTCTTTGGAATGGTGACTTATTTCACAGTGACAATCACTAAAACCAAAAAAAAAAAATATATTGTGAATTTTGAAGACACGCTGGGTAATGTTCTCTCAATGGTAACAAGCTACACTGGCGTCTTGGCAGGCACGGGCCAGGCACCGGGGCGGACACGTCTTCGTTTCGCTAACTTTAGTTTTTCCTATCCGATTTTGTTAAACTGAAAAACCCTTTTTCGTTCTGGGGTCCACTGTATCATGATACATAGGAATTAATTAATTGCCCTTTCGAGGTCAGTGCCGTATGTCGTTTTGACCCGGGGTTGGTGCTGTCGTACTGATCGCCCAAATCGGGCCTAAATTTAAGCAAAAAACGTCTGGTAGGCATACATAAAAAAAGGGAATGGGTCTGTTGGTCCGTGTGCTTGGGTATAAAAAAATCCCAACACACTGAATAATGGAAAAAAAACTGACCATTTTTTCGATTAAAACAGCGACTTTGCAGTGATTTTTGTATGGTATTTTGATTCGTATGACAAGGGAAAGTACCGAAATTGGCCCCGTATTGAAAATGTTCGATTTTTAGATGAAATAAACAAATCACCATGCGTCCAAACAAAACAATGGGAGTCTTATATTCTGCACAAGTGCTCTGATTTATTTATACCATTTTTGGAATTGTATACATAACAACTTCTATTTTTTGTGAGAATAAAAATTCAAAATGGAAAGCAAAAGTAATGGAACAGGGGCCTGGAGGCGGGCTAATGAACAGAAACATTTTATTTTAGTGCCAGGAATTTTCTGCCTTGTTTACTCTGGACCTATTTTGAAATTGGCATCGTTTGAAATTTTTAAAATTGAGACTGCCATAAACCTATTTTGGGTAATGGAAATTGGTAAATAGGCGGTTTCTTGTACTCAATCAATAGAAGAAATGGAGTTCTAAGGGAAAAAGCTATAACTGTAGGAGACTGAAACATTGGAATTTGTCAAAATAGGGCTCGTGGGTGAAATTTATCGTGCGTCAGTGTATACCGAGCCCCGAAAGCATAATTTTGTTAGTTTTCGATCAAATTTCATAATTTTGGTGAAACGTTATGACCAGAAAAAGATTCTCTATCATTTTATAAGAAAAAATTAATTTTTTTCAAAAAATTTCGACCCCCGGGAAAACGTTTCGGCCCTTGGGCCCCAAAGGGGTTAAAAAAAAAAGACCTCATTTCTAGAAAGTCATGATAAAAGATAAAAAATTTGTTAGATTGAATCTGTCTTCATGTGATCCTAGAAATTTTGAAAATAAATTTAAGAAGGGTATTTATTAACAGACAAGGTAGATCTGGTGCATCAAACAATTCTGTTAATTCTCAGAATCGGAAGAACGTGAACACATTAAAAAAAAATTTAATAAACATTAGATATTATAACACACAGTTGAACACTTTCATTATTTATGTACGGTTATTTACATTTTAACCCAACTCTGCTAAGTGAGATTGATATAGGCTGAATGAAATCTTCTCTGGGGGGTAACACTGTTACAATGGGTACTCCTTTCTGATGAGGGATCTACTAGTATCCACAAATGATGAGTTTCTCTCGCACTTTCAAGCACGTGAAAAAGACAGGTTGATCTGACTGATCATTAGGGGTGAGGTACAGCAACAGGAAAAATTATCAGATTCTGCTCACTTTATCTGATTGTCGGGGGTGTCAGGGACCGTTTTAATCTTTACTAATTTCATATGATCTAATGCGATTCTTTAAACTGACCTGTACTAATTTCTTTTTAATACTTTTTTGCCTTTATGTTTGACTACTCTAAAAAAGGACCGACAAACCTTTTTGTAAAGGGTTTTGGCATTGCTGAATTTTTTGTTAAATAAACAACATCACTCTGGAACCTATTTTGTACTTTAGTCGGTTTGGCTCAGTATTAGTTACTCTATTAAATTCTGCTTTTTTGGACTTATGAAGTGTTTCGGTGTCTGCCCCTCTGAGCTTGACGTACGACTGCTAGAAATCATCAGGATTTAGTCTGTTTGGATTAGAATATAACTAGCTCATAAGGCAAATGCTATCGACACCGTACAATGCATATGTGGTATCACTACAGAAGCTTAAAGCGATTTATGGCACATGAACATCAGAATACTTCATCCCAGAGTTACACTATTGGGATTGATGGTTGCTCAAGATGTCAAAGACTTTCTTATTAGTTCTTTCTGCTAACCCATTACTAGCAGGATGGTGCAGCACACTGGTTGATTTTGTAATCTTGTATAAGTGTACAAGTTTCTAGGATCTCATTACAAAATTCACCTCCATTATCTGTTATGAGGACTTAGGAGTGGTATGTCTGCAGATTATACGTTCCTTGAGCAGTTTGCTACTGTCTCAGCAGTCTTATCTGCAATAGGCACTAACTCACAGTATCTGGTAAGTGATCGACCATCACACACAGATGTTTCGTTTCCACTGAGGGAACATTGGAAGTTAGTCAACAGATCTGGTGCAACTCTTTCCATGGCTCACTAGTAGTAGGGAAAGATTTGGATTAGGTGGACCAATAACATTACCTTTATGTTTCATACAGACACTACATTTCTTAACATACTCGTAATATCAGTGGACATACGAGGCCAAAGTATTTCAATCTAGGCTTGTTTTACGAAGACGATCCATACCAGGATGTGCAACACCTGATCATCATGAACTAACTGCAGCTACTTCACTAGTGACTGTGGAATTACTAACTGGTATACTCTTCTAAGATTACCAGCTCGGTAGTGCGATGCAGTACTTGGTTCATGACAAAGTCACTGATGATGCTAGTGGCTTCTAGAAATAAGATCTTCCTGGAGCAGGAATCGAATCACTAGACCACATGGGATCTGTTCTTTGAGCAGTCTTTACATCCTCAGCACTAAATGGAGGATCAGGTTACTACACTGACATGACGTGATAAAGCATCAGCAACTACAGTCATACCTAGGTTAACGATATTAATCCGTCAGAGGGCGTATCTGTAACCGAAATCAATGCGTTATCCGAATCAATTTTCCCTAAGAAATAATGAAAATAAATACACAATTTGAACATTAAAGAAATACAGTGAAATACCTAAACCAATTTCATTCCAGAATGCTGTTCAAATTCCATTACCAAACGAATTTATCTCATAAAAAAATTTGTAAAATAGACCCCCTCCTTTTGGGGCCCCAAATTACACTTACAAAAGCATTTAAATAAACTTCATAAAGGGTGAGTTTGGACATCGTAAGTCAGTACCACTTTCGTAAATATATTTCAATAACATGTCACTTACATTTATTGAAGAGTTGTTGATGTGTGGAGGACAGGAGGAGGGAAAAGGGTGGAGTATAGTATGCTAGTGTTTGGAAAATTTTTCCTTAACACTACAGGTCAAGTTTTTCTGGGGTTACTGGCCTTTTTTCTTTTAATGCCACTAGGACCCGGGGTTTAGAGTCACGGACCCCCCCAACCAAAAATCTGTCCCGGGAGCTCTTTTTGGCGAAATTTTTTAACATCCCTGAAAAAACACACCACTGTGTGTTAATTTACAGGTTGCCAGTACGGCCTCAAGCTTTGGGTTAAATTTTATATTCTCCATAAAGCCTTGCACTCTGCTCCCCTTCCACAAATCTCCTTAATCACTGGAAGGCACCTTCTTCCATCTCTTTCCCCACCACCTCCTCTGAACCATTGTCCCGACCTGTGGTCTCTTGTTGCTGTTGAAGCTCTTGCAGATCTTGGGGGTTTTGCTCTTCCTTGTGCCCCCCACCAACTTTCCCCTCCCCCACCACTCACCTCAACCCATGGACTTGCCCAGTTACTTTCTTCCACAACAGGCTCAGGCTCGGGCTCAGGGTTCTGAGGCTCAGCCCCCAAAAACCCTTTAAAATCCCTCTCTAGGACACAGTCTGGCCTACAATTTTCAGGCAGGTTCAAAGTCCAGTCCCCCCTCCCCGCCTTACCTATAAGGTGTACACAATGGTTTCCCAAAAGTCTCTTAGGTTTATATTCATGTCTGTGGTCACATCAAAGCACCCGAAACATATTTGCCTGCGAAACACTATTTCCCGCTAACTTTTTTTCGTTGATCCTCACCATCAACAAATTTTTTTTCCCTCTTCCAGAACTTTCGATCTCTGTTTTGTGATCACATATGCCTTTGCAACAACAGCTTGGATTTTACATTATTTCCCAGCACAATGGTAGCGATGGGAAATAGGCTTTTGCAGCCTGGCCAGGGTCAGTGATCCACTCCACTTTCATATTTTTTTATTACAGTGGACCCCCGCTATTCGAGCGACTCGGCAGTCGGAAAAAATCGTCATTAGAACAAGAAAATCGATATCGTCATGCGAGCAAAATATCATGATTCGAACAAGTGTGTCCATCACCTGTCCGAGGCCTTGGGGAAAACCCGTCCCCCCTTGTTTACACTCAGAGAACAATACCCTGCACGCTCATCCCGACATTTCACATTTAAATTTTAATTGTTTGAGTTTGTTCATTAGGTGAGGCTGGTGAGAGGCAGTGAGTAGAGGCAGTGGTGGTTGGGAGTGGTGGTAGAGGCAGTGGTGAGAGGCAGTGGAGGTAGAGGCAGTGGAGGTAGAGGCAGTGGAGGTAGAGGCAGTGGTGGTAGAGGCAGTGGTGAGAGGCAGTGGTGGTGAGCAGTGGTGAAGGCAGTGGTGAGAGGCAGTGGTGAGAGGCAGTGGTGGTAGAGCAGTGGTGAGGCAGTGGTGAGAGCAGTGGTGGTTGAGGCAGTGGTGAGAGGCAGTGGTGGTGAGGCAGTGGTGTGAAGTAGGGGTGGTAGAGGCAGTGGAGTAGAGGCAGTGGTGGTAGAGGCAGTGGTGGTAGAGCAGTGGTTGTAGAGGCAGTGGTTGTAGAGGCAGTGGTGGTAGAGGCAGTGGTGAGAGGCAGTGGAGAGGAGGCATTGATGAGAGGCAGTGGTGGTGAGAGGCAGTGGGTAGAGGCAGTGGAGGTAGAGGCAGTGGTGGTAGAGGCAGTGGTGAGGCAGTGGTGAGGGCAGTGGTGGTGGGGGCAGTGGAGGTAGAGGCAGTGGTGGTAGAGGCAGTGGGGGAGGGCAGTGGTGAGAGGCAGTGGTGAGAGGCAGTGGGGGAGGCAGTGGTGAGAGGCAGTGAGTGGTAGAGGCAGTGGTGAGGCAGTGGTGAGAGGCAGTGGTGGTTGAGGCAGTGGTGAGAGCAGTGGTGAGAGGCATGGTGGTAGAGGCAGTGGTGAGGCAGTGGTGAGGCAGTGGTGAGGGCAGTGGTGGTGGGGGCCAGTGGTGGTGAGAGGCAGTGGAGGTGAGGCAGTGGATAGAGGCAGTGGTGGTAGAGGCAGTGGTGGTAGAGGCAGTGGTGGTGAGGCAGTGGTTGTAGAGGCAGTGGTGGTAGAGGCAGTGGTGGTAGAGGCAGTGGTAGAGGCAGTGGTGGTAGAGGCAGTGGTGAGAGGCAGTGGTGAAGGCAGTGGTAGTAGAGGCAGTGGTGAGTAAACAAGATTAAATGAGGTTGGGAGGAGTTTTGTAAACAAACCAGTTGTTGTTGTTACCATCCTGACACGTGCATTCTGTTCAATCCGTGAAGCTGACAATAATGCACTTAGCATTACAAACTCTGTTTTCTCTTATACTAACACGTCTGAAGGAGGAAGAATGGGAAGATGTTTTCACAGCTGTAGCGAGAATGCCCCACCACCATCCTTCCCAGCCACACATTCGTAATGACATACATATTTTATTCATTCTAGAGTGTATATCAGGTTTTATGTTATTTATATTGTTTATTATGTCATATTAGATGGTGTGATAGATAAATAAGCTGTCGAGTTGATAATAGCTTCACAGTGAAGTACTATTTTTGTCATGCCTCCTGACAGCAGGACGGATTAATTGTATTTCCATTATTTCTTATGGGAAAAATTAAATCGCCACTCGAACATTTCGCGTTGAGAACTAGCTCCTGGAGCAGGTTAAATTCGAATAGCGGGGGTCCACTGTATCTCCTTCAGTTCTACTGTATTTCTGAGCCTCTTTACCACAGCACATGGTAGCTTATTTAGCAGTTGCAAGCACTAAAAACAGTGGAATAATGACAATATACTGGCATGAATGCGTGGGTGGAGTGGGTGGTGAGTGCTCGCTAGTAAACAATAGCACACTGACGCTCCCTGGAGTGCCCGCACAGCGGGCGCCAGGGGCGTCACAATGCCGCATCAATCATTGTAAATGGAGTCAATATTTTGCGTAAAAAATGTATTCTAACCGATTTATCGCTATCCGACACCATCGTTAACCGGGTATGATTGTACATTGGTTTGCCAGGTAAATGTTCAAAAGTTGGGTTGAACTCTTGGATCGTCAAAGACCATCTAGCTAGTCTTCCAGTGGGTTGTTTATTTTGGAATAAGGGTTCAATGGGGCATGATCTGTTAAGACATGAACAGAATACCGATAAATGATGTCTCGGAAGTGCGTTAAAGACCATCTATGGCTAAAGCTTCTTGCTCAGTAACTGTATAATTACGTTCAGCTTTAGTAAGGATTCACTTAGCAAATGCAATAGCGTTGTACTTGCTCGGTCTATCATGAGGACTGCACCAATGCTGTAAAAATCTGGAAATTTCAAAATAGGGGCAGATTTAGCCTTTCTTTAAGATTTGGAATGCTCTTTCTTAGGAAGGTCCAAATAAATAGCATCTTTCTTAAGCAACTCAGTCCATGCCATCGAGGTGTTTTCATGGCCATTGAACAGTGGCAAAGCATCAGGATCACGAAGAAAACTATATTGACTCTGTGGGTGGGTAGGTCTAGCAGTCGCTAAGTAATTATCAGGAATTTCAGCAGGAACATTTTGAACACAAGGATGAATGCCGTCATTACTCACTTTTGAGGTAAGGAGACATCTTGTAAAAATTTGCACACAAACTAATTCAGGTAAAAATGAGAATGATAAAATTTCACAGTACACAATTAGTTAAAAGAAATTAAGGCGTCATATAATTAGGTGCAAAAAGGTTAAAACAACTAAAGTACACTGCATGAGAAGTGACAACTCACTGGCTTGCACTGTAGAAATTGAAGAGTCCAAAAATGAAGAAGGCAATATTAATACTGTATGGATTAACTCAAAAAGTGAGCTGTCTCTACGTTGGAATTCAATAAAAATACTAGATGAGAAATAATAAATCATTGCAAAAGGAAATACAGTCAATAAATTGTATGCAACTGGAAAAAATACAGTCATCCCTTGGTTTTCGCTTGTCCCAGTTTTGCGATTTTGGTTTGCGACTTTTTCAGGAAAATTTGTCTTAGTTTTGCCGATTGTTTTAGTTTTCGCTGACAGTATGGGACCTGTCCACCAGTGCCGGCACACAAGGCGTAGGCCGCCACCACGCACCTCCCACGCACATTGTCACGCAGTCTAGCATTGTTTACCCTTGAGTGAACATCGCCCCAGGAGTTTATACAAAACATTTTTTAACAATTCATTGTTTTTGGGCCTTGATTATTGTGTGTGACTACTAAATAAGCTACCATGTGCCCAAAGAAAGCTCCTAGTGCCACTTCTTTGGTAAAGAAAGTGAGGAACACTGTAGAAATGAAGAAATAATAGAAAAATATGATAGTGAAAGTGAGAAACACGATGGAGTTTAAGAGTGTAGCAGGCATGCAGGGAGTGTAGCATGCATGCAGGGAGTGTAGCATGCATGCAGGGAGTGTAGCATGCATGCAGGGAGTGTAGCAGGTATGCAGGGAGTGTAGCAGGTATGCAGGGAGTGTAGCATGTATGCAGGGAGTGTAGCATGTATGCAGGGAGTGTAACAGGTATGCAGGGAGTGTAGCATGTATGCAGGGAGTGTAACAGGTATGCAGGGAGTGTAGCAGGTATGCAGGGAGTATAACATGTATGCAGGAAGTGTAGCATGTATGCAGGAAGTGTAGCATGTATGCAGGGAGTGTAACAGGATGCAGGGAGTGTAACAGGTATGCAGGGAGTGTAACATGTATGCAGGGAGTGTAGCATGTGCAGGGAGTGTAACAGGTATGCAGGGAGTGTAGCATGTATGCAGGGAGTGTAGCATGCATGCAGGGAGTGTAGCAGGTATGTAGGGAGTGTAGCATGTATGTAGGGAGTGTAGCATGTATGCAGGGAGTGTAGCAGGCAGGGAGGAGTGTAGCAGGCAGGGAGGGAGTGAGCAGGCAGGGGGGGGAGTGTAGCAGGCATGCAGGGAAGTGACCCGGATAAGGACTTGTACCTAGAGTCCTTATGGAGGATTCCCTTCCAAAATTAGGGTCTCTTCCCTCTCCCCTCTTCCCTCTCTCCCATCCAGCAACATCAGTCTTCAATAAAGGTAAGTGCCACATTCAGTTCATTCATTTGTGCATGTAAATCTATCTTTAAGGCCCCCCAAATTTTTTTTTTCCAAACATCTGGGTTTCTGGAACGGATTAATTGAATTTCCATTATTTCTTATGGGGAAAATAGTTTTGGTTTTCGCCGATTTTGGTTTTAGCCGATCCATCTGGAACGGATTAAAATCGAAAACCGAGGGATGACTGTACTGGAAAAAAACAAATTTTCTTAAAAGAAAATGACACTAGAATTTAATATGCATTGCTCGCACAATGAAATTAACTATAATGCTGAAAGATTGCATTGAATTATTTGCACTTGTCAGAAATAAACAATGATTAAAATGGAATAAAGTACACAATACTGTAATGCAAAAATTATGAGAGCAATTCAATCACTTGTAAAGATAATAATAGTGAAATGCAATCAGGTTGCAGGACTAATGCAGCACAAAAATAATAAAAATGTAATGTTGCACTGGGAACAAGCAAAATGAACACTTTAACTCTTAGTTCAATTGAAGCAACTAATGAAAATAAAGAGAATAATGAATATTACTTATTTTATATTTTATTTTTTATTTTATATTTCTCTTATAAGCAACTACCAAATAAGTGCAATTAATGAAAATAAAGAGAATAATGAATATTACTTATTTTATATTTTTTTTTATTTTTTTTTTTTATTTTATATTTCTCTTATAAGCAACTACCAAATAAGTGCAATTATTTACTTATATTTTTTAAAATACCTTTTTACCATAAGCAAATTTCAGTCACTTTATTTGTTTAATTGTATTCTTGTATTCAAACAACTACCTCATTGTGTATGTGACTTACTTTATATTTCCTTTATAGCAACTACCTAATAAGTGCAATTATTTACTTATATTTTTTAAATACCTTTTACCATTAGCCAATTTCAGTCACATTTTTACTTAAATTTGATCAAAACTATTTTTAATATTAGTCAAAACTATTTTTACTATTAGTTCAATAGCTCTTTGCATTCATTGACCTCTTATTGCCCGCCTCCGGCTGGGTTACAAGTATCTTTGGCAGGTTAAATCACCACCACCAGATGTAGACCAAACAAAATGTAAACTTTGCCAGTTGGATTATTGTCACACCCTGCTTCATTATGTACTGGAGTGCGATAAAATTAATGAATTCAGAGACAACTCACTCAGAAATGTTCAAGATATGTCAAAGTATTTTATCCACAGTGGTATATTACAGACCATTCTGGAAAAATACCCTGACTTTGCTCCCTGTAAATAAAGCATTGCCACGTGTGTGTGTGTATGTATATATGTATGTGTATGTGTGTATGTATATACAGTGGACCCCCGAGTTTCGTAAAAACTTCACTCCTGAAGTCTGCTCAAGTGCCATTACCGAACGAATTTATTCCCTTAAGGAAAAATGTCACATAGGTTAGTCTATTTCAGACCCCCAAAAATACTTTTCCACAAGCACTTACAATATTATACTTGCATAAATGTACGATTTCGGGTTTACGAAACTCGGGGTCCACTGTACATGTGTGTGTGTGTGTGTGTGTGTATATGTATATGTGTGTGTGTGACCCAACAATTAAAATTTGCACCAATAACTCATTACAGTTGTGGCTGGGTTTAGACTAATAGATTGCTCATTGATTTATAATTTGTTCATGATTGCAACCATGTACAGACGTAAGTAAATTTACTTACATAATTCATTACCTTGTAACTAGTGAATTCATTACCATTGTACCTTGTTCAGCTATCAAAACTTTGGGGCCCAGTCTCTGGACCCTATATATATATTGTAATCTGCAAATACCTTTGTAACTTGTCATGATTGTGACCATCTGAGTTCATTACCTTTGTAACTTGCTCAGCTATCAAACTTTGAGGTCCAGTCCCTGGACCCATTATACCTCTGTAATCTTTTGACTACCGCCCACAGGATGGGTATGGGGTGCATAATAAAGATATCAAACTAACTAACTTATTGCCTTTCATAAACTAAAAGTTTCAACCAGTGCAATATTGAATCAAAATTTGTTGTCCATATCAATTTAATACTAGTCATTGAAGTTATTCTAACCATTCATTAGCCAGTTCAATTAGTATGTCATTAACATTATTCAAATATCCTATATCACTGTGAAAAATTACTGTAAACACTTGCTCATAATTGTATTAATCCATTTGTAAGTAAGTAAGACTTTATCTAGTACCATATCATTAAGTTTAGCATAATCCATTGTTCTCAAGTCTAGTTATAGAATCACACTAAATCCTATGATTACAGGCATTGATCCTGATATCAACCTATTATTAAATGACTTACATGATTGCAACAGCAACTGTAACTATTACACAGCAGATCAAGCAAAGACATTACTCAGAGCCAACAATAACTTAACTATCTTCAATTACAATGTTAGATCTTTGAGCAAACATTATGATGACCTCACAGCACTACTCCAATCCCTACAGACCAATATGTCAAACATCACACTCACTGAGACCTGGCTAAAGCCTGATACTACAGGTGTCTATGCCATCCCAGGTTACACAGCCATTAACAACTGTAGCACAGACCAGCGAGGGGGTGGAACAGCAATATATTTTACAGATCAACTGGAATGTATCAAAAACTCTTGCACAAGGGATGAGCATGGAGAATACATTATAGCTAAATTTAAATCAAAAGACCTGCAAAAACCCCTCACAGTGATAAACATCTACAGATTACCACAGTCAAACATCCACCACTTTAGTGAAAAACTAGGAAACCTGATAATGGATTTACGCCTTAACAAAGATCACTTGCTGCTCACAGGAGATTTCAACATAAATCTCCTACATGACCAGGACCCACAGGTAACTGAATTCACAAACACTATGAGCAACTGCTTATTACTACCAACAATATCAAAACCTACAAGAATCTCTGAAAATAGTACCTCATTATTAGACCACATCTGGACTAACACTATATCCCCTCTAAAATCAGGCATAATCACAGAAAACACCACAGACCACTACCCTACCTTTCTCATAACTAACCTAGGCATTTTGCCCCAAGAAATTGCAAAAGTTACCTTCAATCTACATAATGAGTCAGCTGTTAATAATTTTATATCAGCTATGACAAACATTGACTGGCTTAATGAATTAGAAACATATTCAGATACTAATGAATGCATCAAGAACTTTCTTAAAAAAACACACAACCTCTATAACAGACATTGCCCTAAAAAAACTAAACAGATCACAGCTATGAGACTTAACAATCCCTGGTTAACACCCAGCATCCTTAAATCCATAAACAAGAGGCACCAATATGAAAAACAATACAGAAGAGGTCTAATAACCAGAGAACAATCCAAATGCTACTCATCAATCCTTACTAGCCTGATAAGGAGATCCAAAAAATTGTATTATGAGAACAGACTCAGACCGTAAAAGGTGATATGAAAAAGACCTGGAAACCCTATCTGCAATTCTAGGAAATAAAAAAATATCCACGAACAATACCATCAAATTATCAAAAACAGACGAACCCCTACTCTCACCAATTGAGACCCCTACTCTCACCAAACAGACTTAATGTTTTCTTCTCCACCATAGGAAAGAATCTAGCGAGTAAAATCCCAAGCTCGAACACTCATCCAACAGACTACCTCACCAACGCTTACCCAGATACACTATTCCTAGCTCCTACCAACTCAATTGAAGTCTCGCTCATAATCAACACCCTGTGATTCCCCTTAATTTGCACAGTACTAACCACAGCAAAATACACTTATTGATATCTGTGATTCCCCTTAATTTGCACAGTACTAACCAAAATTCTAATACAACTATTGCTTCATAATTCTTAAGCTAGTCATAAGTTTGCCTAAGACACTCCAATATATAAACTATATTATGCCAATACAGTGGTACCTCGACTTACGATATTTTTTCATTCCAGAATGCTGTTCAAGTGTCATTACCAAACGAATTTATCTCCTTAAGAAATGTTGTAAAATAGACTAATCCTTTTAGACCCCCAAAATTACACTTACAAAAGCATTTAAAAAAATAAACTTACATACAAGGGTGAGTTTGGGGACCATCGTAAGTCGAGGTACCACTGTACATCACCTTTATCATCAATATATAAACTAATTGCTAACTTCTTAAACTAATTGTTAAATTCTTAAATGTTTAAATTCCAGTACCTAAATTTTGTAATCCTAGTTAATCACTACAATTACCTAACCTTACTATCTGTATAATCATTGTGTAGCTATTGAGTAAGACCTATCATAAGACTGCCTGAAAAGCCTAGGCATACCTAAGCATATTATTGGCCATCTTGTAATATCTACTTTATTAAATGTATAATTATAAGTACACCCCACCTTGTATATTACATGAAATAAAGAATTTGAATTTGAAAAACAAAGCAGGAGACATAAACAGCTTACCACCCTTTATGTACAAAAAGCTTCACAGGTACTGTCACCAATTATAGCAGCATTATTCAATAAATCCATTGAATCTTCTACCTTCCCATCAATTCTCAAAATAGCTAGGGTCACCCTGATCCAGAAGGAGGTGACCAACCTGACTTGAATAATTATAGACCAATCTCAATTTTACCACTGCTTTCTAAAATCTTCGAAAAATTAATTCATAGACAGATCTGTTCCTAGCTCGTCTCACACAATGTACTCGACCCCTATCAATTTGGATTCAGGACTAACAAGAGCACAAACGATGTTATAACACACATGTTAGAGTTAATATACACCGCACTGGAGAAGAAAGAAGTCCCACTGGGAATCTTCATAGACCTATGCAAAGCATTTGATACAGTCGATCATGATTTATTGCTCACAAAATTAGCGCACTATGGTAATAGGGGGCACCCACTCAACTACCTAAAGTCGTACCTTAGCAACAGAAGCCAGTACGTGTACACAAATGGAGAGAACTCTTCCACACAACAAATTACAGTTGGAGTCCCTCAAGGAAGTGTCGTAGGGCCACTCCTATTCCTCATTTACATAAACGACCTACCGAATGCATCACAACTACTCAAACCCATATTATTTGCAGATGACACAACATATGTCTTCTCTCACCCAAATCCAGTCATACTAGCCAACACTGTTATTGCCGAATTACAGAAAATATCAACAGGGATGATGACAAATAAGCTTACTCTCAATACTGACAAGACCTACTTCATTCAGTTTGGAAACAAAGCCACAAATGTTCCACTTAACATAATGCTCAATGGTTCACCCATCACAAGACTAACAGAGGGAAAATTCCTAGGAATCCACCTTGACAGTAGTCTTAAATTCCAAACACACATACAACAAATTTCCAAGAAAATCTCAAAGACAGTAGGTATATTATCAAAGATACACTATTATGTGCCGCAACCAGCTCTCATTGCACTATATCATTCACTTATCTACCCTTATCTCACCTATGGAATCTGTGCATGGGGCTCAACAACATTAAATCACCTTAGACCACTCATAACCCAGCAATAGGCTGCACTCAGGATGATGATAAATTCCCACCCTAGACAGCATACTTCACCAATATTCAAAAGTCTAAAACTACTCACCGTAGAAAACATTCATACCTATTCATGTGCCTACTACATACATAAAACTCTACATGCTAATATCAACCCTCCGCTCAAAATTCTCCTCAACAACTTTAATAGGTCCCACGACCACGACACAAGACACAGATCACTATTTGACATACCCCGAGTCCATACTAACCAATGTAAAAATTCTATGCACATAAAGGGCCCTAGAATCTGGAATTCATTACCAGTAAATATTAAGTTAACCTTGTCTGAAAATCAATTCAAGACTCTTCTCAAAAATCATCTACTCACCCTGTACTAAATACTCATACTGTAACAAACTTTCAAGCTCAATGTTATTTTACTTAAGATAATCTCAGTTTTATATTGTCATCCTCCTTAACACTTGTTGCAATTTCATATCATCATATTGCCATTTTAATAGTATAGTATCATCATTTTGTTAATTTGAAATAAAATATACAACTAGAATAAACTCAACCAATTTCTCTAGTATTGTCTTTTTAATAATATAGTATAATCATATTGTAATTTGAAATAATATATAACTAGAATAAACTCAATCAATTTCTCTAGTATTATGTACATAGTGAATAAATCTTTAGAATAAGCTGCCCCTAATGCCATGGCATGCCAGTGGCTCTCCTTCATAGACCCCGGATGGGTCTATGAAGGATGAGGTGAATCATAGAATTGATGAGGGGAAAAGGGTGAGTGGAGCACTTCGGAGTCTGTGGAGACAAAGAACCTTGTCCATGGAAGTAAAGAGGGGAATGTATGAGAGTATAGTTATACCAACGCTCTTATATGGGTGTGAAGCATGGGTGATGAATGTTGCAACGAGGAGAAGGCTGGAGGCAGTGGAGATGTCATGTCTGAGGTCAATGTGTGGTGTGAATATAATGCAGAGAATTCGGAGTTTGGAAATTAGGAGGAGGTGCGGGATTACCAAAACGATTGTCCAGAGAGCTGAGGAGGGGTTGTTGAGGTGGTTTGGACATGTAGAGAGAATGGAACGAGACAGAGTGACTTCGAGAGTGTATAAATCTGTAGTGGAGGGAAGGCGGGGTAGGGGTCGGCCTAGGAAAGGTTGGAGGAGGGGGTAAAGGAAGTTTTGTGTGCGAGGGGCTTGGACTTCCAGCAAGCATGTGTGAGCGTATTTGATAGGAGTGAATGGAGGCATATGGTTTTTAATACTTGACGTGCTGTTGGAGTGTGAGCAAAGTAACATTTATGAAGGGATTCAGGGAAACTGGCAGGCCGGACTTGAGTTCTGGAGATGGGAAGTACAGTGCCGGCACTCTGAAGGAGGGGTGTTAATGTTGCAGTTTTATAACTGTAGTGTAAAGCACCCTTCTGGCAAGACAGTGATGGAGTGAATGATGATGAAAGTTTTTCTTTTTTGGGCCACCCTGCCTTGGTGGGAATCGGCCGATGTGTTAATAATAATAATAAAAATAACTACTAATAACTATGTATACTTGAAATAAAAATATTATTATATTATTATTATTATTATTATTATTATTATTATTATTATTATTATTAACCCTTAAACTGTCCACACGTAGATACAGTGGTCCCTCGGTTTTCGTGTTTAATCCGTTCCAGAGGGAGGCACTAAAACTGAAACACATGAAAACTGAAGCCATTTTCCCTATAAGAAATAATGGAAATTCAATTAATCCGTTTCAGACACCCAGGAGTATTAACAAAAAATAATTTTTTAGAGATTAAATATAGATTTACATACAGAAAAGAATAACAAATAAATATAAAGCACTAATAACATGTATAAATGAACATTTAACATCACACTTACTTTTATTGGCGACTCTTGTTGGTGTATGGAAGATGGAGAGGAGAGAGGGAGGAGAGTTTATTGTTGGGAGGCAGGACAAAATGCTTCAATTTGACACTAATATCAGCTCTACGGCTTATTTATCTATCACAATTCATCTAATATGACATAATAAACAATATAAATAACATAAAAACGTGATATACACTCTAGAATGAATAAAATATGTGTCTCATTACGAATGTGGTGGCGGGCATACTCGGTCCAGCTATGAAAACATCTTCCTATTCTTTCATCCTTCAGACGCATTAGTATAAGAGAAAACGGAGTTTGTAATGCTAACTGCATTAGATCACTTATTTCCAATCACTTCAAGGTGTGAACAGAAATCATTCCTGTTCAGGCTGGCTGGTAACAACAACAACAGCAGCAGCAGCAACAACAACAACAACTGGTTTGTTGACAAAACTACCGAAACTTCTACACTCTCATTCTCTCGTTTATTCATTTAATCTTGTTTACTCACCTCTCACTCTACATTAAGACTGCCTCTTACCACCACTACCTCTCACCACCACTGCCTCTCACCACCACTGCCTCTCACCACCACTGCCTCTCACCACCACTGCCTCTCACCACTACTGCCTCTCACCACCACTGCCTCTCACCACCACTGTCTCACCACCACTGCCTCTCATCACCACTGCCTCTCACCACCACTACCTCTCACCACCACTGCTTCTCACCACCACTGCCTCTCATCACCGCCTCTACCACTGCTTCTTTCCAGTCGCTTCAAGGTGTGAACAGAAATCATTCCTGTCCAGGCTGGCTGGTAACAACAGCAGCAGCAGCAGCAGCAGCAACAACAACAACAACTGGTTTGTTGACAAAACTACCGAAACTTCTACACTCTCATTCTCTCTCGTTTATTCATTTAATCTTGTTTACTCACCTCTCACTCTACATTAAGACTGCCTCTTACCACCACTGCCTTTCATCACCACTGCCTCTAACACTGCCTCAACCAACAAACAAGCACCACTGCCTCTCACCACCACTGCCTCTCACCACCATTGCCTCTCATCACCACTGCCTCTCACCACCATTGCCTCTCATCACCATTGCCTCTCATCACCACTGCTTCTCATCACCACTGCCTCTCACCACCACTGCCTCCCATCACCACTGCTTCTCACCACCACTGCCTCCCATCATCACTGCCTCTCATCACCACTGCCTCTCACCACTTTGCTACGATTTCTTTCTTTAATTCTATGGTGTTCCTCACTTTCTTTACCAAAGGACTGACACTAGGAGCTATCTTTGGGCCCATGGTGGCTTATTTAGCAGTCACACACAATAATCAAGGGCCAAAAACAATGGATTGTTAAGAAATGTTTTGTATGAACTCGCAGGATAATGTTCACTCAACCAGAAACAATGCTACACTGCCTGAGAATGTGCGTGGGAGGCGGGCTTGCATGTGCGCTGGGCACTGGACAGGGTTCCCGACCGAGCACGAAAACGGAGGGAACACACGAAAACAGAGGGCAATTTTCCACGAAAAAACTACACGAATACTGAAATACACGAAAACAGAGATACACGAAAACCGAGGGACCACTGTATACGTTCACCTGCGTACTGCCCCGAATATTTTGAAAAAAAAAAAAATGGTTTTTTTTTTAAATGAAGAGCGCATTTTTATAAACAGGATAAGCTAAAAAAAATTTTTAGAGCCAGTACTTACCGAGATATAAGCCCGCGAAGTTGGTGCTAAATGATGTGGTGTCGGGAACATGGTGCACTGCCGCTTGCAGAAACAATAAACATTTATCGTTTTTTTTTTCAATTTTTTTCCATTTTCTGTTGTTTTCATGCTATGATAATAATGTTTTGATGCAGATCTTTTGATATCATTGCCAATTCTTGTTTAGACACAAATGTTTGGTACTGAATTAGTAATCATACTGTCACTAACACACATGTTCACACTGATAAATGAATTTGTACACCTGGTTCAATCACTTACTATTGTTTACATATATATACAAGGTATTTACAGGTCCCATTTATGTTTCTAGAAGTCCACCACTGTATGATACTCCAAGAAACATGGATTCATACAGAGTGCCACTCCACATTGCTGACACATGTATCATGTGTCTTTTCGCACTTGGGGTCGCTGTTTACTGTAAGCACACACAACACACTTTTTCTGAGAGTACTTCTTCTTTGGAGTAGATGGTAATGGTATCAGGCAGTGACAGTTAGGGATTATTCAGTTGGGCACTTCCCCTTCTGGTTGTGGAGTGACAGGTCGCTGTTGTGGAGTGACAGGTCGCTGTTGTGGGGTGACAGGTCGCTGTGGAGTGGCAGGTATAGGTGTGGTACCATACTTTCCCACTATCTGCTTGATGACATTTAGGGTGAATTCCGCATATCGTTGTCGCTTCCCAGTCTTTATTTCGTACATGTTGAAGGCATTGAGCATTGCAATGTCAACAAGGTGGAAAAACACTTTTATATACCACTTGCGACTCCTACGCACACAGTCAACAAAGCCTATCATCATGTCACACTTGTCGACTAGTCGCATATTGTTTGTATAGTCGATGACAACAGCTGGCTTTTCAATAGGTTCATTGTTGAGCCTGCTCAGTCTGTCTGTCTGTACCATCTCGTTTCTGTGGATGGTTGACAGCAATGTCACGTCCTGTTTGTCATGCCATGACAGTGCCATGATGTCATTGGCATGAAACGCCTGCACTACACTTCCTCCAGTGAACTTTGGCATGTGTTTTCTATTTCTTCTCACTGTTCCACATATATCAGTATTGTTCACATGTAGGAAATCAGCGAGCATAGGGCTTGTGTACCAGTTGTCTGTGAACAATGTATGACCCTTGCCAAGGTATGGCTGCATCATCTTGCGAACAACATCACCGGAAATGCCCAACATGTGCCTGGTATCATCGAGTGTATTTTTACCTGTGTAGATAATGACATCCAACACAAGACCAGTCTCACAGTCACACATAACAAACAGTTTTATACCAAAGTGATTACTTTTGCTTGGTATATATTGTTTGAATGACAGTCGTCCCTTGAACAGAACCAAGGACTCATCAACAACAATGTTCTTGAATGGATAAAAGTAGGCACTGAATTTTTCCTTGACATACATAAACAATTCCCGGATTTTGTAGAGGAGGTCATTTCGGTTTGGTGTATTCCTGTCAGAGAAATGCAACATTCTTAGCAACAGAAGGAATCTGTTGCAGGGAAGGAGGTCACGAAAGACTGGAGTGCTAATGAAGCAGTCTGTGGACCAGTAGTTTGCTATATTGTTCTTATATGTATGTGGCATAAGCATGACAGTGCCAAGGAATAAATACATTTCAGCCACAGTTGTATCTTTCCACCTGCGCAGCCATGACGATTCTGTAACATCTACATGGTTCTTTGTATACTGGTAGTACAGGTTGGTCTGGGTAACAATCAGTTTCATTATCGGCTTATCAAAGTATAGTTGAAAATAGTCTAACTCTGTAGACTCATCAGTGATGGGACAGTGTGGCATGATGCCACTTCCACTGCCATCAAAATTGAAAGGATGTGGCACGAATGGTGTATGTTCAGTCCAATTCCATTCACGATCAGCTGGCGCAGGGTGGGCCTGTGGCATGGGATGTGGGGGAGCAGGAGGAGGGACGGGAGTGGGGCCAGCACATGGTTGAGAGGGTGCCGCGTGGTCCTTTGTCTGTCCACACACCGCGCCATGTGGTCCAGGCATCGTACCACCCACCACTTCTTCCTCCATCCCAGCATACTCTCCTTCATTATCACTATCACTGTCAGTGGCAGGGGTTTTGGAACGTGACCTGCTAAGACCCTTGCCTCTGACTGCATATGGCACACTGCCTGAACATAGGTTATGACGCCCAAAAGTACGTTTCACTGGGGAATAATGATAATCACTGTCACTCGACGAATCGTCTATGGGCATAAAATCGATTTCATCATCGTCACTATAACACATGGGAAATGATAATTTCCTCTTGCGGAGTTGCCTTTGGGTAGCAACACTAGCAACCCCAGAGGTGCTGGGCTGAGGGTCTGTGGCCACACTGGCCACACCAGATGTGCTGGGCTGAGGGTCTGGTATGGCCACACTGGCCACACTGGTCACCCCAGAGGTGATGGGCTGAGGGTCATCTGGGTTCTCATCAATACGTTCTGTTTCATTTTCCAGGAATAGTAGAGTGTTAATACGACGAGGCGTGAGTGAATCACGGGGGTTTGCCATGATGTTTACCCAAGATGGAGCTGAAACTAACTGGGGCTACCATGCGGTACCCTGGCGTCCCCGATTTTTTTCATACTGCGCACACTGAGTGCGCAGACCTATTCTCTCATGTCTAGGCGACTCAGGCCTATCGCGCTAAATTTGAATGAATGTAAAATAAAACGTAGATCTACGTTCGGGGCAGTACGCACGTGAACGTATATCTACGTGTGGACAGTTTAAGGGTTAAGAGTGAATTTGTTCAAGGGAATTATTGAAGAAATCAACAAAAAGACAATAATACACAAAATACAGGGTAAAAAGTTACAGTTTTGCAGAGAACATACAACACAACAAGAGTCAGTCACTGAATGGGTAATAATTTATGCAATAAGATCTTGCATGTAAAAATTGGTATAAAGATATGAACAGGTTCTGCAAAAATTAAGAAAAATGAGGCACTGTTTGACACAAAAATGTATACTGTCTGTGGAATTAAAACAGGTGAGATACTGGCACAAAAATTAATGGAACACACTGAATAGCACACAATAAAATAAAATATGCATCTAGGAACACTGGGGCATAAACATTGAAATAATATGTAACACAGCACAGAAATAATTAGCAATAAATTAAATACTGCACTGAGGAACTGGAAAAAAAAAAATATATTTTACTGCACACAAAAAGTACGTACTTACTGCAGGTATAGAGAATATTACACAGGGAACATAAACATGAATTAAGACAATGAGGGAGACACTGAGCGACAAAAATAATAATATTGTAACACAAATATGGTAAACACTGTAGAACACAAATTGTCACTAAGAGAATTCACTGCAGAAATGTCTCACACACACACGCAATGTTTATAACAGAATTGTCGCTAATGATGAATGAACGGCGAGTGTAGAGGATGGAGGAGGAGAATTTGATTCCTGGGTCCTACTGCTGCTGGCGATTCTTGAAGAAGTAGCGCATCGATGAACTCAAATGCCAGGCCTTAATGCAGGCGATAAAACACTCTTTTTGGGTCTTCACCTCGCACCTGAGCCAAAATAATGATGCTGGGAACCCAATAAGGGTTAAAATAGCCCACAAAGTAAGAACTTCATAGGAGTAGTGAGTGGTGTTTTTGTTTGGGTGGCGGTGGAGCGCGATTGGCTGACTAGCGAGAGTGGGACTCGCGTGTGATTGGTTACTGGTCGCGCGCGGTATGACGTCACGGCGTTGTGCAGTACACTATTTCTCAAGGGCTTGGAAAACACTCACTAACTCAGGGCTTTTTTTTGTACAAACCCCACAGGAATGATAACACTCTGACAATAGTCCGACTGGTAGCACAGAGCAATTGGAGACAATACTTCAAGGAACTGACTGTGCTGAAGAAGCAACTGGCTTACTTGTATGTCTTGCTGGCTTGGGCCTGGCTTAAGCCCTCTTGACTGGTGGATTGGTATACTTATACTTGAATGCTTGTACTTGCACACAGCAGTGAGGAACTGGATGAATGGCAGGAGACAGACTGGATGACTATAGGCTGGCTTAGGCTCTCTCCCATAAGTTGGTTTACTTATTGGCTTAATTGCAAAACCCAGATCAACTCTTTGAAGGTTTACTTTCAATTAGAAGCCAGAAGACTGGAGACACTGCTTCAGAAGAGTCTTGGATGGCTGACGTCACCGGGTGAGGGTAGGTTGATGGGTGGCGGTTGGTAGGTATGCTGGTTTGGCACTCACAACAAACCGGCTCTATCTTCCTCTCAAATCTTCTCAATTACCATAATCTTTGCCCACACGCTGCCACCATATGTGTTGTGGGGTTTTTTGCGTAGATTGGGTAATATATTAAAGATGAGCTTGGTATGGTAGCGTATATTGGAGGCGTTAACTTTATTGGAGCCTAGAGAGTCGCAGGCCTACGTCCGTCTTCTCTTCCTATCAGGATGGAACTAACTCACTGGGGAGCGGGCACTCCTCGCGTTCAAAAGAGGGAGGCCTATGATTGGCTACGAAAGATCACATGGTGATCATGTGGACAGCTATGGTATAGCCGTTAGAAATACGAACCATACATATGTTCAGAGTGTGATACACATGTTCGGAGTGTGATACACATGTTCGGAGTGTGATACACATGTTCAGAGCGTGACGCACATGTTCAGAGTGTGACACACATGTTCAGAGTGTGATGCACATGTTCAGAGTGTGATGCACATGTTCAGAGTGTGACGCACATGTTCAGAGTGATGCATGTATTCAGATTCAGATTATTTATTTCTCTGTATGAAATTAGAATGTGTGTTTTACATTTAACCCTTTGGGGGTTGTTGCCGTACTAGTACGTTTTACGAGCAGGGGTTGGTGCCGTACTAATACGTTTTACGAGCAGGGGTTGGTGCCGTACTAGTATGTGTAAATTCTAACGGCCTCAAATTAAGTGGGAAACGGCTGATAGCCTTACATATGAAAGAATGGGTCTATGTGGTCAGTGTGCACAGTATAAAAAAATCCTGCACCACACACTGCATAATGAGAGAAAAAAAACTCTGACCGTTTTTTCGTTTAAAACAGGCACTTTGCAGTCTATTTTCGTATGGTATTTATTGATGTATTCTCGTTTTCTTGGTCTCATTTGATAGAATGGAAGATATATTACAGAAATAGAGATGATTTTATTGGTTTGACAATGACAAGTACCTTGAAATTGAGCTCAAAGTAGTGAAAATATTTGATTTTTGACGATGTTCAAGAGTAAACAAATTACACCATGCGTCCAATATACGTACAGTGGTCCCTCGGTTTTCGTGCATCTCCAAACTCAAACATTTATGTAAGTGTATTTTCGTAAATGCTGTTGCAAGTGTATTTTTGGGGTTCTGAAATAGACTAACCTACGTGACATTATTTCTTAAGGAAGTAAATTCGTTCGGTAATGGCACTTGAGCAGCATTCTGGAATGAATTTTCAGCGAAAACCAAGGGACCACAGTACATCAACTGGCGAGTCTAATATTCATGCACAAGTGCTCTGATATTATTTATACCATTTATACAATGATGCAGTTGTATACATAACAGTAAATCTATTATTTTTTGTGAGAATAAAAATTCAAAATGAAAAGCAAAAGTAATGTAAGAGGGGCCTGGAGACATGACTAATGAACAGAGAAGATGTTATTTTAGTGCCAGGAATGTCTGCCTTGTTTATTCTGGACCCTATTTTGAAATTGGCATCGTTTGAAATTTGTGTGAAATTGGCCAAATTGCCATTTTCTGACCACTATTTTGGGTAGTTGAAATTGGTAAATAGGCAGTTTCTTGTACTCAATCAATAGAAGAAATGGAGTTCTAGCGAAATAGCTATAATTTTAGTAGACTGAAACATTGGAATGTGCCGAAAATAGGGCTCAAAGTGGGCGAAATCCCCAATGCGTAAATGTCATCAATACCGCTAACTTCGCGAAAGTATAATTCCGTTAGTTTTCGATCAAATTTCATAATTTTGGTGTCGTTATGATCGGAAAAAGATTCTCTATGATTCCATAAGATTTTTTTTTTTTCCAAAAAAAATTTCGACCCCAGGAACAGATTTCCGAGAAGGCCTGTCGACCCCCAAAGGGTTAAAAGACAATACAGTAATTACAAAGATGGCCGTTAGCATGACTAGCATGCCTGGGCATGCTAGGCATTTTGGGCATACTTAATACTAGTTCTTAATCTATATTACAAATTACATATAAATACAAATTTCAAGTGATTAAATAGATTTACAATAGTGAGGTAGTTCAGAATAATTAGATTGTATTACAAATTACAAATGAATACACGTTTCAAATAATTAAATAGGTTAACAATATTGAGGTAGTTCAAAATATTTAGATTGTAAAATTAGTAATAAGAATAGATTTGTCTTGGAATGTAACATAGTTTCTATTAACCCTTTGAGGGTCGCGAGGCCCTCTGCCAAACTCGTTCTCAGGGTCACAATTTTTTCGGATTTTTTTTTTTTATGAAATGATAGAGAATCTTTTCCGATCATAACGCCACCAAAATTATGAAATTTGATGGAAAACTAACGGAATTATGTTCCCGCGATGTTAGCGGTACCGATGACATTTACGCATCGGCGATTTCACCAACTTTGAGCCTTATTTTCAGCAAATTCCAATGTTTCAGTCTACTAAAATTATAGCTATTTTGCTAGTATTTCATTTGTTCTATCACTTGAGTATAAGAAACTACCAATTTACCGATTTTAACTACCCAATAAGGTGGTCAGAAATTGGCAATTTGGCCAATTTCACACAAATTTCAAAAGATGCCAATTTCAAAATAGGGTCCATAATAAACAACACAGACATTCCTGGTACTCAAATAACATTTTATCTGTTCATTAGTCACGTCTCCAGGCCCCTCTTATATTACTTTTACATTCCATTTTGATTTTTTATTCTCACAAAAAATAGAAGATTTACTGTTATGTATACAACTGCATCATTGTAAAAATGGTATAAATAATATCAACGCACTTGTGCAAAAATATTAGACAACCCAGTTGATATGTATTGGACGCATAGTGGGATTTGTTTGCTCTTGAATATCGTCAAAAATCGAACATTTTCGCTACTTTTCGCTCAGTTTCAAGGTACTTGTCATCGTGAAACCAGTCAAAATTATCTCCATTTCTGTAATATATCATCCATTCTATCAAATGAGACTTAAGAACGAGAATACAAGCATAAATACAGTAGAACGTCATTTAGCACGATAGTTACGTTCCTGAAAAAGTTGTGTTAGATAATTTTGTGTTAAATAATTAAAAGAACTAATGGGAAAAATAGGGTTACGTTCCTGGGAGTCCCCAAAAAGCCAAACAAGTTTTTTTTAGACCAACAGATCTTTTTTTTTTTTTTTTTTTTTTTTAACACATCGGCCGATTCCCACCAAGGCAGGGTGGCCCGAAAAAGAAAAACTTTCATCATCATTCACTCCATCACTGTCTTGCCAGAAGGGTGCTTTACACTACAGTTATAAAACTGCAACATTAACACCCCTCCTTCAGAGTGCCGGCACTGTACTTCCCATCTCCAGAACTCAAGTCCGGCCTGCCGGTTTCCCTGAATCCCTTCATAAATGTTACTTTGCTCACACTCCAACAGCACGTCAAGTATTAAAAACCATATGCCTCCATTCACTCCTATCAAATACGCTCACACATGCTTGCTGGAAGTCCAAGCCCTCGCACACAAAACTTCCTTTACCCCTCCCTCCAACCTTTCCTAGGCCGACCCCTACCCCGCCTTCCCTCCACTACAGATTTATACACTCTCGAAGTCACTCTGTCTCGCTCCATTCTCTCTACATGTCCAAACCACCTCAACAACCCTCCTCAGCTCTCTGAACAATCGTTTTGGTAATCCCGCACCTCCTCCTAATTTCCAAACTCCGATTCTCTGCATTATATTCACACCACACATTGACCTCAGACATGACATCTCCACTGCCTCCAGCCTTCTCCTCGTTGCAACATTCATCACCCATGCTTCACACCCATATAAGAGCGTTGGTATAACTATACTCTCATACATTCCCTCTTTACTTCCATGGACAAGGTTCTTTGTCTCCACAGACTCCGAAGTGCTCCACTCACCCTTTTCCCCTCATCAATTCTATGATTCACCTCATCCTTCATAGACCCATCCGCCGACATGTCCACTCCCAAATATCTGAATACATTCACCTCCTCCATACTCTCTCCCTCCAATCTGATATCCAATCTTTCGTCACCTATTCTTTTGTTATCCTCATCACCTTACTCTTTCCTATATTCACTTTCAATTTTCTTCTTTTACACACCCTACCAAATTCATCCACCAACCTCTGCAGCTTCTCTTCAGAATCTCCCAAAAGCACAGTGTCATCAGCAAAAAGCAACTGTGACAACTCCCACTTTGTATTTGCTTCTTTATCTTTTAGCCCAACACCTCTTGCCAAGACCCTCGCATTCACTTCTCTTACAACCCCATCTATAAATATATTGAACAACCACGGTGACATCACACATCCTTGTCTAAGGCCCACTTTTACTGGGAAATAGTCCCTTCCCTCCTACACACTCTAACCTGAGCCTCACTATCCTCATAAAAACTCTTCACTGCTTTCAGTAACCTTCCTCCTATTCCATACACCTGCAACATCTGCCACATTGCCCCCTATCTACCCTATCATACGCCTTTTCCAAATCCATAAATGCCACAAAAACATCTTTACCCTTATCCAAATACTGTTCACCTATATGTTTCACTGTAAACACTTGGTCTACACACCCCTACCTTTCCTAAAGCCCCTTGTTCATCTGCTATCCTGCTTTCTGTTTTACTCTTAATTCTTTCAATAATAACTCTACCATACACTTTACCAGGTACACTCAACAGACTTATTCCCCTATAATTTTTGCACTCTCTTTGTCCCCTTTGCCTTTATACAAAGGAACAATACACGCTCTCTGCCAATCCCTAGGTACCTTACCCTCTTCCATACATTTATTAAATAATAGCACCAACCACTCCAAAATTATATCCCCACCTGCTTTTAACATTTCTATCTTTATCCCATCAATCCCAGCTGCCTTACCCCCTTTCATTCTACCCACTGCCTCACGAACTTCCCTACACCCACAACTGGCTCTTCCACACTCCTACAAGATGTTATTCCTCCTTGCCCTACACACGAAATCACAGCTTCCCTGTCTTCATCAACATTTAACAAATCCTCAAAATATTCTCTCCATCTTCCCGATACCTCTAACTCTCCATTTAATAACTCTCCTCTCCTATTTTTAACTGTCAAATCCATTTGTTCTCTAGGCTTCTTCAACTTATTAATCTCATTCCAAAACTTTTTCTTATTTTCAACAAAATTTGCTGATAACATCTCACCCACTCTCTCATCTGCTCTCTTTTTACATTGCTTCACCACTCTTTTAACCTCTCTTTCTCTCCATATACTCTTCCCTCCTTGCATCACTTCTACTTTGTAAAAACCTCTCATATGCTAACTTTTTCTCCCTTACTACTCTCTTTACATCACCATTCCACCAATCGCTCCTCTTCCCTCCTGCACCCACTCGCCTGTAACCACAAACTTCTGCTGAACACTCTAACACTACATTTTTAAATCTACCCCATACATTTTCGACCCCATTGCCTACACTCTCACTAGCCCATCTATCCTCCAATAGTTGTTTATATCTTACCCTAACTGCCTCCTCTTTTAGTTTATAAACCTTCACCTCTCTTTACTTACTGATTCTATTTTCCTTGTATCCCATCTACCTTTTACTCCCACTGTAGCTATAACTAAAAAGTGATCTGATATATCTGTAGCCCCTCTATAAACATGTACATCCTGAAGTCTACTCAACAGTCTTTTATCTACCAATACATAGTCCAACAAACTACTGTCATTACGCCCTACATCATATCTTGTATACTTATTTATCCTCTTTTTCTTAAAATATGTATTACCTATAACTAAACCCCTTTCTATACAAAGTTCAATCAAAGAGCTCCCATTATCATTTACACCTGGCACCCCAAACTTACCTACTACACCCTCTCTGCATGTTTCTCCCACTTTAGCATTTAGGTCCCCTACCACAATTACTCTCTCATTTGGTTCAAAAGTTCCTATACATTCGCTAACATCTCCCAAAATCTCTCTCTCCTCTACACTCCTCTCTTCTCCAGGTGCATACACGCTTATTATGACCCACTTTTCGCATCCGACCCTTATTTTAATCCACATAATCCTTGAATTTACACATTTATATTCCCTCTTTCCTTCCATAACTGATCCTTCAACATTATTGCTACACCCTTCCTTAGCTCTAACTCTCAGATACTCCTGACTTAATCCCATTTATTTCTCCCCACTGAAACTCTCCTACCCCTTCAGCTTTGTTTCGCTTAGGCCAGGACATCCAACTTCTTTTCATTCATAACATCGGCAATCATCTCTTTCTTATCATCCGCACTACATCCACGCACATTCAGACACCCCATTTATAAAGTTTTTCTTCTCGTTTTTAGTAGATTTGTACAGGAGAAGGGGTTACTAGCCCATTGCTCCCGGCATCTTAGTCGCCTCATACGACACGCATGGCTTACGGAGGAAAGATTCTTTCCACTTCCCCATGGACAATAGAGAAAATAAAAAGAACAAGAGCTATTAAGAAAAAGAAGAAAACCTAGATGTGTGTATGTATATATATGCATGTGTATGCCAGTGTAGTGTGACCTAAAGTGTAAGTAGAAGTAGCTAGTTCATTATTGTGGTGTATTATGTTTTTTTACTGCTTAAGACTACAAATGTAATAGAAATAATAGTATTTACTGTAAATTGTGGGTGCTGGTGTTTGTGGATGATTGTGAAGAGAGTGGAGAGTTATGCTGTGGCCCTACTGGGCTGAGGTGGATAGTAGAAGTTCTTGAACTGAAGTCGATGGTTGAACTGAGTGTCTAACTTAAGTCAGTCAAGTCAGTCAGTCAAGTCAGCGTCAGTCAGTCAGTCAGTCAGTCAAGTCTCGAAGTCATCAGTAAGTCAGCCGTCATCTCAGTAAGTCAGCCAAGTCATTCAGTAAGTCAGTCAAGTCATTCAGTAAGTCAGTCAAGCATTCAGTAAGTCAGTCAAGTCATTCAGTAAGTCAGTCAGTCATTCAGTAAGTCAGTCAAGTCCAGTGCAGCTAGTCAGTCAGTCAGTCAGTAAGTCAGTCGTCAGTCAAGTCAGTGAGTCATTCAGTCAGTCAGTCATTCAGTCAGTCAGTCAGTCAGTTACACAAACTTATGTTTACATCTTTTATGTGTACAAAGTAACACTTCATTACGGCCACGGGTTACATATGTCTTGTCTAATATCTTTGTTTTCTTCGTTAATTCAAGATCAAAACACAATTCACTCTCTTTTATTCTTCACAAACACAGCTGGCTTGTAGCCAGGACTTCTTGACGCGTATGAAATACGTACGAATGCTGGGATGGTGGGGTCCGTGGTGGCTGGGTAAGGCGGGTGGTGTCTGCTGAACCACAACAAGACTGCTTGTGAGAATGGTTATTTGTTTTTCCTTCCCACAAACTGTAAGTTTATTCAGGTATACACAGATACAGTTACGAAGATTATCATACATAGCAGCATATGTGTAGAGAACCTAGGATAACCCAAAAAAGTCAGAGCTTGAGCTTGATTTGACCTGAGCGTCGGTAAGGTGGGGAAGGAAGAAGGATGGGTAAGGATGGAAATTGGGAAATAGGTGGGAGGGGGGGGAGAGGTTAGGGTTGTAAAGGTAAGTGGCCTATCCACTTTGGTGCAACATAATATGTGTGTGTGTATGTAGAGTTATACATAAGTAAATTTTAAGAGGAGGATATGCCATTATCCCATCAGTCGCACACAGGTATACTGTTGTATCACAGCATGTTACTGAGTTGGAAGAAAGCATATTATTTGTAGTACACATTTTTTTTTTTTTTTTTTCTTTCAGGCAAGGCTGCTGCAACAGGTGGTAGTTGCTGGGCTCATGATGTTATTGGTGGCTAGCCCGGAGCTGATCAAGCTGTTTCTTATGTGGTGTCCTAAAATAGGAAGTTTGTAGGTGTTATAATGTTGGTTTGACTTAGTATTTCCATTGACTGACTTGGGTTATCCTAGGTTCTCTACACATATGCTGCTATGTATGATAATGTATGTAACTGTACTCACCTAATTGTGGTTGCAGGGGTCGAGACTCAGCTCCTGGCCCGTGTATCTGAATAAACTTACAGTTTGCAGGAAGGAAAAACAAATTCCCTTTTCTTCAAAGCATGAGGATTCTTAGACAGTAAATAACCATGGGCTTACACTTGAAATCACCTGATGCATTACCGAAAAGGAGCAACGTGAAGCGATCCTTTGCTGTCTTGAAGCCTGGTGCACTTTTTCTTGCTGACTGATATAAGTTCATGTTGGCTTTTTCTTCCAGAAAACACTTGTCTCGTCAGCATTAAACACTTGATGTGGCTCATAGCCACCCTTAATAGGACCTCCACTGACTCAATGGTTTAACCCACGCGGGCGACCGCCGCCAAATTTTTCCTCCTGCCGAACGTGTAATATCATCTTTACGTTGTGTAAGATGATAATGTGTCGCAAATCTTAAATCGTGCAATACCCGTAACGTGCAACATAATCTCGTGCTAAATGATGTTCTACTGTACTATACGAAAATAGACTGCAAAGTTGCTTTTGACCCAAAACACGGTCAGAGTTTTTTTCCTCATTATGCACTGTGTGGTGCATAAATTTTTTATACTGCACACCTGATCGCACAGACCCATTCTCTACATCTAGGCCTACCAGCCTGTTTCCACTTGATTTGAGGGGCTAGAATTTAGGTGTACTAGTACGACGAAAACCCTGGTGCGTAAGCCATACTAGTACGGCTGAAACCCTCAAAGGGTTAAAGCTTCTATATTGGAGTACATATATCAGGCAAACTTAAGACTAGTTTAAGGTTTATTAGACAGTAGCTATATTCGGGATTTTATGTTTACTGTCCTTTGGGCAGTATTGGTGTAGATGAGGAGGATGTGTGTATGTGTGTGCGTGAATCGGTGGTTTTCATGTGTTTAGGTGATAGTGGGGTGTGTTAGTGAGATAAGATGTTTTTTGATGATAGTGTTGAAAATGTTGGCTGAGTCTGCAGTTCTGGAGTTTTCAGGTAGGGAGTTCCAGATATTAGGTCCTTTGATGCACATTGAACGTTTGTATAGATTTATCCGGACACAGGGAATGTCATAGAGATTTTTGTGTCTGGTATTGTGCCTATGGGTCCTGTCACAACTATCAAGAAAGCATTTTAGTTCTGGGTTAATATTGAATTTACGGTTCTGTACACGTAGGTTGCACAGTAGTAAGTGTGGATGTTATGAACAGTGAGTAAATTTAGGTCTCTGAAGAGTGGGGGAGTGTTGCCTGTGATTGGATTACGTGATAATTCTTACTGTGGCTTTTGTTGAGTTAATATTGGTTTTAGGTGGGTTGTTGCTGTTGATCCCCAAGTACATATGGCATAGGTGAGGTAGGGATAGATGAGTGAGTAGTATAGTGTGAGTAGGGCTGATTGTGGTACATAGTAACATATCTTAAAGAGGATCCCAATTCAGTAATACATAAGTGGACCCGATTCTACCGAAACGAATTGAATCAATTGGAAGTGCGTCAGGAAGTGTATTTTGGGGTCTGAAATACACTAACCTACGTGACATTTTTCCCAAGGGAGAAATTTGTTCGATGGCGCTTGAGCAGACTCAGGAGGGAGCGAAACTCGGGGTCCACTGTACAGTGGACCCCGAGCTTCGTAAAACTTCACTCCTGAAGTCTGCTCAAGCGCCATTACCGAACGAATTTACCCCTTAAGAAAAATGTCACGTAGGTTAGTCTATTTCAGACCCCAAAAACTCTTTTCCACAAGCACTTACAATATTATACTTACATAAATGTACGATTTCCGGGCTTACGAAACTCGGGGTCCACTGTATATTCATTGTAGTACATATGTTCAGAGTGTGATAAATATGCTCATATTATTATAATAATTATTATTGTTATTAGTAATAACTTAATATTTCTATTTTTATTATTATTATTATTATTGTTAAGATAAAATAAGATTTTTGTATTTTTAATGTGCTGTGGTCTGGTAGGCAAGCTCTGGCTTCACACACAGAGTGTTTGTGGTTCAACTCTCAGGTGGAAACATTGGGCGTGTCTCCTTACACCTGTTGTAAAATTCACCTAGCAGTGTTAGTTGTTAGTTGACTGGCGGGGTTGCATTCTGGGGACAAGATTGAAGGACCACAGTAGAAATAAGACAGACAGTCCTCGATGATGCATTACTTTTGGGTTATCCTGGGTGACTAACCCTCCGGGGTTTAAAATATAAACCAAATGTTACCATTGTTATACCTGGAGAGGGTTTCATGGGTCAATGACTTCGTGCCTGGCCCTATTGACCTTCTGTGACCAGGCCTCATGATGGATCAAGGCCTGATCAACCAGGTAGTTACCGCTGGCTACACACAAACTTACATACGAACTGCAGCCCGGCTGGTTAGGTATGACTTTAGGTGCCTGTCCAGCACCTTCTTGAAGGCAGCCAGGGGTCTATTGAATCCCCTATGTATGCTGGGAGGCAGGTGAACAGTCTGAGGCAGGTGAACCCCTGACACTTCTTTTGTTGTCTTTTAGCATACTTGTGAAGCCCCTGCTTTTCATTGGCGGAATGTTGCATCTCCTGCCGAATCTTTTGCTTTTGTGAGGAGTGATTTTCGGTGCAAGTTTGGTACCAATCACTCTTATGATTTTCCAAGTGTATATTATGTATCTTTCTTGCTTGCATTCCAGAGAATACAAATTAAGGGACTTCATCTGTCCCAGTAATTTAGGTGCTTTATCCTACTTATATGTGCCTTGAAGGTTTTTTGTATATTCTCCAGGTCAGCAATTTCACCTGCTTTGAAAGTCGCTGTTAGTATACAGCAACATTTCAGCCTAGAGAGAGGTGATTTGAAGAGAATCATTATGGCATCCCTAGTTTTGAAGTTTTTCATTATCAATCCTATCATTTTTCTAGGAGATGTGATAAATACATTATTGTGATCTTTGAAAGTGAGACATACGATACATACACACTGGCTCCCGCACTGGCAAGACGTAGACGCTCCTGACTGGACCTGCTTCATTCAGTTGCCTTGCGATCCCCGTCCTGGGAGAGGCTTTTGCTCATTGAGCTGGCGTTGTTCTGCTGTG
>WNWK01021741.1:0-33665 GCA_009830355.1 Cherax destructor | reverse complement strand
GAGACTCCTTGATTTTAAGCAGAAGAGAGCTATTGCTCGCCGTGTCATACGTGATGCTAAACGCACTTGCTGCGAGATTACGTTTCTACTGTCACTTCGGTTTCCTCGATGAGTGCAGTCTGGAAGAAAGTCGGAAATTAAGTGGTAAATTCTCCCCGACCCGGCTCCTGTTCTTCAGGTTGCTGGTGTCGATATACACACCCTCTTGCCATTGCCACTGAAATTGGTAATCATCTCGTCCGCATTTCTCAGGGGCTCCATCTATGCCCTCGTTCCTTTCTTCTAAGTCTGCCAGCGAGTTAAAGCCCTTAGATTTTTCTTCTCTAGAGAAGAATCCTATAATGTGCCTTTTACCCTTCAAGAACTGGAGGCAACGCTCTCTGCTTGCCGATCATCGGCAACTGGGCCAGACGGCATACATATTCGTATGCTACAGCATTTACATCAGTCTGCTCTTACTGTCCTCTTACGACTCTTTAATCTCATATGGTTGCAAGGAGTTTTCCCCAGCTGTGGAAGTCTCTATTGTTCTCCCTTTTCGAAAACTAGGTACTTACTCGGACGTGATTCCTCTCGCTACCGTCCCATCGCTCTTACCAGTGCAGTTTGCAAGGTGATGGAACGTCTAGTTAATAGACGTTTGATGTGGTATTTAGAGACACACTATAGTCTCCCCTAGTCAATATGGCTTCCGTAAGTGCCGTTCTGCCATTGACCCCTTGCTGCGCTTGGATATGTATATTCGTAATGCCTTTGCGAATAACCATTCGGTTATCGCTATCTTTTTTGACCTTGAGAAGGCTTATGACACAACTTGGAGATATAATATCTTGGCCCAGGCCCACTCCTTAGGCCTCCGAGGCAACCTACCATTCTTTCTTAAGGCCTTCTTAACTGACAGACATTTCCAGATCCGGGTTAGTAATGAACTCTCCCCAGAATTTGTCCAAGCTGAAAGTGTCCCTCAGGGATGTGTTCTGAGCACAACACTCTTTCTGCTTGCTATAAATAATCTGGCATCTGTTCTCCTATCCAATATTTGGTCATCGCTCTATGTGGATGACTTTGCTATAGCTTGTGCAGGTGCTGACTGTCACCTCATTGCAGTTTCCCTCCAGCATGCCATCAACCGGGTTTCTGATTGGGCCACCACTCACGGGTTTAAATTTTCTAGTGGCAAAACTCGTCAAATTACGTTTACTAGACGTTCAGTGGTCTCTGATCATCCATTGTACCTATACGGCTCACGTATCCCAGAACGTGATACAGTCAGGTTTCTCGGCCTCCTGTTCGACCGTCGATTGTCCTGGAAACCTCACATTACCTCTCTGAAGGAAACTTGTCACACGAGGCTGAACCTTCTTAAAACCCTCGCACATCTTTCATGGGGGGCTGATCGTAGAACTCTCCTTCGCCTACATTCAGCCCTAATTTTGTCGAAACTCGATTATGGTGACCAGATATATCCGGGCCTCCCTGCTACTCTTTCCATCCTTAATCCCATCCATCACCAGGGATTACGCTTATGCCTTGGTGCATTCGTTCTTCCCGGTTGAGAGCCTCTATGTAGAAGCGAACATTCCATCCTATCCGATCGTCGTGATGCACATTGCATTCGCTATTTTGTTCGCTCTCATGACCTCCAGTAATCCTTCCATGTATAGGATTGTTACAGATGTTAGTAGGCGCTCTTTATTTGTTCGTTGCCCCTGCTTACTTCGTCCCTTTTCTCTTCGTCTACATTCACTCTTGTCTTCCCTTCAGCTCCCACCTCTATATGTTCATATGACATCTCCCATTCCCCTGCCCCCTTGGGAAGTTCCTGCTGTCCGTGTCTGTTCTATTCCTCTACCTTGCGCGAAAGCCCAACTACCTACGGTGGCTTCGCTCTTTCTTTCTAGACCATTTCCGTTCTCATTCCCATGCCATCGCAGTATACACCGATGGTTCAAAGTCATCCGACAGCGTCGGATTCGCAGCAGTGTTTCCGGACAGCGTCGTACGAGGGCATCTATTACCCTCGGCTAGCATATTTACGGCTGAATTGTATGCCATTCTTGTGGCATCTATGCCTGTCACCATTTGTGGTCGTTTCAGACTCCCTTAGTGCTTTACAGGCTATCCGTAAAATTGATACACCTCGCCCCCTAGTTCTTCGTATCCACATTTGGTTACGCCATATCTTTAGCAAGCATAAAGATATTGTCTTTTGTTGGGTCCCTGGTCATGTTGCCGTACAGGGCAATGAACAGGCAGACACTGCTGCGCGGTCAGCAGTACATGACCTTCCAGTTTCATATAGAGGTGTTCCTTTCACGGACTATTTTGCGGTCATTGCTACCCACCTTCGCACCCGTTGGCAACAACGCTGGTCTGACCTGCTGAATAACAAACTTCATTCTATTAAACCGGTTATAGGTTTCTGGCCTTCTTCTTGTCACCAATGTCAAGATTGGGAGACTACACTCTCCCGTCTTCGAATCGGCCACACTCGTCTTACTCACGGGTATCTCATGGAGAGGCCCTGCCCTCTCTGTGAGCATTGTCAGGTTCCAGTGTCTGTTCGACATATTCTGTTGGACTGCCCACTCTATCAACGAGCACGCAGAATTTACCTCCAACGGCGTCTTCGCTCTCCGGCCCTTTCTTTACCTTCCCTTCTTGCAGATGGACCCTCCTTTAATCCTGACTCTCTCATTGACTTTTTGACAGAAACTGACTTACTACACAAACTCTGAAGATTATACCTCTAGCACCTCCCTCAGTCCCTTCTACCTTGATCTCTTGCTACCCTCTATCCCTGCACTATCCACCATCCTGCTGCACTCCATACCCTACTAATCATCCATCTCCCTCTTCAACCCATTCTCCCTGCATCCTGCAATAACCTGCAGCGCTGTATAACCCCTGTGGTTTAGCGCTTCTATTTGATTATAATAATAATAATAATATCCTCCTGATGTTTCTCTTATCAGTACCTATGAGTGCACCAAGTTGAAGAGTAATCCTACAAAATACTGTACTAGTTTAGGTGAGGAACCCATAAATATCTTTATTATTTAACGTTTAAAATCGAAGTTTATGGTGTGTGTTCTCATTATGCATGAGATGTTTAGGCACGTGCATATTTATTTAAACTGGCAGATGCAGTTTAATATAGAAAAATGCAAAGTTCTAAACACTGGACAAGAAAATAACCATGCCACATATAAACTAAATAATATAGATCTTAATATTACTGATTGCAAAAGGATTTGGGAGTTTTGGTTAGCAGTAATCTAAAGCCAAGACAATGCATAAGAGTTTGCAATAAAGCGAACAGAATCCTTTGCTTTATATCAAGGAGCATAAATACTAGGAGTCCTCAGGTTGTTCTTCAACTATATATCTTTGGTTAGGCCTCATTTAGATTATGCTGCACAGTTCTGGTCACAATATTACAGAATGGATATAAATGCTTTGGAAAACATACAAAGGAGGAAGACAAAGTTGATCCTGTGTATCAGAAATCTTCCCTATGAGGATAGACTGAGGACTCTGAATCTGCACTCTCTAGGAAGGGGTAGAATTAGGGATATGATTGAGGTGTATAAATGGAAATCAGGAATAAATAAAGGGACTGTAAATAGCATGCTATAAATATCTAGCCAAGACAGGACTCGCAGCAATGGTTTTAAGTTGGAAAAATTCAGATTCAGGAAAGATATAGAAAAGCACTGGCTTGGTAATAGTTGTGGAAGAGTGGAACAAACTCCCGAGTGCTGTCATAGAATCTAAGACGTGTAGTTTTAAAAATAGGTTAGTAAATTACATAAGTGGGTGGGTGTGAGTTGAACCTGACTAGCTTGTGCTAATAGGTCTGATGCCGTGCTCCTTTTTCTTATGTACATAGAAAAGTATGATGTTTAAAAAAAAAAAAAAAAAAAAGGTAGGCAATGAAGGCTAGGATATAAAATTGGAGAAGGATTATGGAGAAAGTGACTGTATTTACACTAGGCATGTGTGAGTGCTAGATGAAGATAAGTGGAGATGAGTGGTTTTAGTGATTAGGTATGCTCTTAATGTGGTCAGGGTAACAGTTTTAAAATAATTCAAGGATACTGGTTAACCTGACTTGTCATGGAGGTGGGAAATATTGGGCCTACACTGAAGAAGTGGTAGGGATGCTGTAGCTCAAAGGTTTATTTAATTTAAATTGTGATGTCAGTGCACTTCTGTCAACAGCTACTAAATGAATAATAGTGAATGTTTTTTTTGGGGGAAGGGGGGGGGGGTCACCCTGCCTTGTTCTGAGATTCCCAATGCGATAAAAAAAAAATATTTCGTATATTACCAGCCATAAGAGTAGTTTTTTTTTCTAGCACTGGCCATTTCCCACTGAGGTAGGGTGACCCGTAACAAGAAGAAACTTTCACCATCATTTAACTCTTGCTATTATCTTGCCACAGGCATGCCAACACTGCAGCTCAGATCCCCCTCAAACTTGCAATATCCCCACCTCTCCTTCAGAGTGCAGGCACTGTACCTCTCACCTCCAGGACTCCAGTCTGGCTAATGGTTTCTCTGAATCCCTTCATAAAATGTTACCTTGCTCACACTCCACTAGTATGTCAGTGATAAACACTCCTTGACTCCACTCACTACATTCTAAAAACAAACAAACACGTGCACACATGCGCACGCATGTGTGCATGCCCAGTCAATGTCCAAGCCCCTCACACACAAAACCTTTACCCCCACCCTCCAATCTTTCCTAGGGTGACCCTTAACTCCTTTCCCCTCCACTACAGATTTATACACCCTGCAAGCCATCCTATTTTGCTCTATCCTCTCTAAATGTCCAAACCACCTCAACCAATTAAATTTGCTCAGGGGTCACCTTTGATGTCAGCACACTTTGGGCAAAGCAGTGATTGAATGATGCGAGTGTTTCTTTTTTGGGTCACCATACATTAGTGGGAGACGACCAATGAGGTAAAAAAAAAAAAAAAAGTAATGCAGTGTATATATACAATTAACTTTATTCTGCAGTACTATATACATTTTTGCTATACTGTATATTAAAATAAAGAAATCTTGAAATGGTGTTGTAGAAGTACCATATATTCAGGTGTTTTTGGATGAAGTGCAACAGCAGCAGCAGATCAGTGTGATGAGGTCATACTTGAAGCTTTATACTACTATGCCCATGGAGAAGATGGCTGCCTTCCAGGAGATGAGTGAGGAGGATTTCCGAAATGCTCTTCTTTGTTTCAAGCACAAAATGCGCAACATGGTGTGGACTAAAGGTACCTCTGGCCTACAAGGGGACTTCCAGAGTGATTCAGAGGTGAGACAGTTAGTGATCTATAGGATATGCAATTTTCTGGTTTTATATTTGCAGGTAAGTACTATTCTAAGCTTGCAATATTAATTTTCTCTAGTGTGCCTGCAGAATAACTAAGTTCTGTACTCTTGTGTAGTGAAATCACTTTTTTTTTTTAACAAAACCTTATAAGTTTTAGCTATTAATCTTAAATTTCCTTTAGAGTTTTATGAAAATTATACAGTTAAAGGGTTAACTTTGTGCATCTTTCTTGTATGATGGTAAAGTAGGTATTTCAGTTGGATTACTTATTGTATTTTAGTGATTTCATGATGGGAACTCTAGATTGAAGTATAAAAAAGGTAAGGCAGTTGCCAGTGATATTTTTTTGTGTAATATTATTTGCAATCTCCTCACATCCAATAGGATATTAGTTTTCAGTTTATGGTATCAGTAACCGATAGTAGAGGTATGTGTTTTTGGAGCACATTTATGCTTTATTACAAATATACTAAAATTAGGGAAACTGACTAAATGCAAGCAGTGTCCCCTGGTTAAAGAAACAGACATATAATGCAACATTTTTATAAAGTATACCTTAAATTAGCAATTGTATTTTTGTTTTGATTTGCTTGGTTATCAGAACATTGCTTTATTTTTTTTAACTACATATAAAAAATATCCCACAATTTAGACATATGTAATGTTTGTGCAAGCATTATACAGTGGACCCCCGAGTAACGAGCAAAATTCATTCCAGAAGCCTGCGCAAGTGCCATTACTGAACGAATTTACTCCCTTAAGAAATAATGTCAAGTAGGTTAGTCCATTTCAGACCCCCAAAAATACTTACAAAAGCACTTACAATATTATACTTGCATAATTGTACGATTTCCGGGGTGTTTGTTACTTGGGGGTCCACTGTACTGTTTTTAGACTAGTACTATTATTTTTTTTTTTTTTTTTTTTTTTTTGACAGGTTGACTTCTTCATTGATGGTAATATGATCCACATAGCAGACACAAAAGTTGCACAGAGGTATGGAGATTTCTTCATTCGTCAAATTCATAAACTGGAGGAAGTTAATCGTTCCCTTGCAAAAGTTAAAGTTTAAGAAATTTTCTTTGAAAATGTTTTGGATTTCCAGTCTCCATGATTTCACAAGAAAAAAAGTGCTGTGGATATGGAGGCTATACTCTTGGAGATTGTTTTATAGTACATATTGATATCTAGGGTTTGTGAAAACGTGTACTGGTTTGGTTAAAATTAAAGAGAGATTTGTCCAGTTTCCCAATAATGGGTGGATAAGGATAGAGTATAATACTCCATATTAATACAGAAAAAGAGTATGGATGGGGTCATTCAATAAAGACTTGGCTTGCAAGGTGTATTTACTTATTCCACTCTGACTTAACATTTCCTTTTCACATTGTCAGTAAGCCTGGCTAATATTTCTTACACTACCAAAACAAAGTACAGCAATACCGTGCATAATATGGTTGTGTCAAAAAAATACTCTATTGATCAAGGTATTATTATAACATGTTTTAATGTAATGCATTCCAACAATAAGATTAAATGCATTGGATCGCAAAAATATTTAGCTGTTAGTATGAATCAATGCACATGAAACTCTTGTACACACTTGCAAATAAGACATTACAAAAAATAAAAATGAAAAATAGTACAGCCTCTCCTCATTTACCAATGTACTCGTGTACCGACAACTCGGAGTTACAACGGGCTCTCCGACCAGTCAGTATTGTATGCCGTAAAAGAACTTGGGTCATGGAAACGGGCAGTGCAGTGTCTCAGCGTCAAGCATCTCAATCTCCTTCCACAGCCACTCAGTACACTAGCTTTCACAGTCTCCAAGACTGTGAAAGCTAGTGTATTTTATTGTACACCCCATAGTACAAGATAGAAGTGCAGCAGCACTTGGAAGAACAAAAGAAGTTCATTGTAAAGGGGTTGGTGATGCATCAAGCATTCTTCAATTATTATTATAATCAAATAGAAGCGTTAAACCACAAGGGTTATACAGCGCTGCAAGCATTCTCCAAGACTACATATTTTGTCTATCAATTTGTACTTTATTGTGCACCCCATAATACAAGATGGAAGTGCAGCAGCAGCGTCTCTCATGGCAGCTTAAAAAATTATTAAACTCGGTGAACAAGGTATATGTCGATGGTAATAATAATAATCGCTTTGGAGCACTTTAACCCTTAAACGGTCCAAATGTATACGTACGTTCTTACCGCTACTGCCCTGAATATTTTGAATTTTTTTTTATAGAAATAAAGAGCACATTTTTTAAGTGTTACAGGATAAAAAAAAAAAATCTAGGGTCAGTAGTTACCAAGATATGAGGCAGAGAAGTTGGCACTGGATGCTCACCTGACAGCAACAGGAGTCCTGCCGCTTGCAGAATTGTTGCCGATATACCTTTTTTTTTTATTGTATATAAGTTTTATGTTCTGATAATTACAATTTATAGTAGTTCTTGTGATTTCATAGCCAATCTTTGTTCTGACACTAATATTAGGTACTGAAATTGTACTCAAATAATAATAATAATAGTGCATAATAATATAATAATAAATAATAACAATAAAGTTCCTTTGAAGCATTATGTAAGATGTGTGTCACTTATCTTCACTAATGAATCTGGTGATATTTGATGAGGGGCGAGCATAGTCTTATCTTTTTTTATCAGTCCAGTAATTAGTGATGACATTTGATGAGCTTACACTGCTTCGCTTTATGTTACGAAAACCTCTGTTTGTATGTGTCGTCTCCTTTCTGTGTGCTTGTCTCAGAGTAGCTCATGAACCAACTGGTATTACACAGATCACAAGCACAGTATAGCACTTTGTCTGGATTTTTTTAGTTATCCTAAGTAATTTACACTAAGTATAATTGTATTTATGTATGTGTTTCTGTGAGATAGAGACAGAGACAAATAGATACAGACAGACAATCAGGTACCCAGCCGGCCGACATCACTTTCCACTTAAAAGGGGAGTATTATTATTATTATTATAATAAAAAAGAAGCGCTAAACCACAGGGGTCATACAGTGCCGCAGAGAAAGTAGGATGCAGGAAGAATGGATTGTAAGAGGAAGGGATGATCAGTAGGGTATAGTGTAGTAGGGTAGTGGATAGTGCAAGGATAGAGTATAGCAAGAGATTGAGGTAGAAGGGACTGAGGGGAGTGTTAGAGGTATAAACTTCAAAGTTTGTGTAGTAAGTCAGTTGCTGTCAAAAGTCAACGAGAGTCAGGATTAAAGGAGGGTCCATCAGCAAGAAGGGAAGGTAAAGCAGATGGAGAGATCGATACAGGAGAAAGAATGAGTTCGAGGATCAAAATGGGTAGGAATACCCGTATTTAAAACATGGAGGGGAGAGAAGCAAGAAATGCCTCCAACTGAACGCCACGGGAGTCACAGTGCGACCCTCCCCAGAGAAAATGGTGTGCGTTAAAATCGCCAAGTAATAGAAGGGGTGGCGGCAAGGAAGAAACCAGAAAATCAACATCTGGGATAGACAATGCTCTCAAAGGGGAGAGATATAAAGAACAGTGTGTATACCACTTATTCAAGTGGATACGGGCTGCGGTGTAATGTGAGAAGAATGAACATAGAGCTGACGGTATGGAACACCAGTGCATATAAGAAGAGCACTTTCGTTAAAGGTTACATCGGAAAAGGATCCGATGAATACAACAAATCATAGCCTGAAAAGGGCTGGATAACAGAGGATTGCAATTTGGGTTCTTGCAAACAAGACACCAACAGGGGAAAACTGGGAGAGCAACACCTGAAGCTCACCCCGGTTACCCCTAAGGCCTCAGATATTCCACTGCAAATACGCCATGATGTATGGAAAGATATAAGTTGAAGATAGAGGTATCTATGGACTAGGGTTAGAAAAGTCCACGTGTGGAGGCAGCGGAAAACTTGTAATCAGAGAAGGAGGGGGACACTGTGAAGGAAGGAGAGGTATAGACGGAGAAGAGAGAGGAGGAGGAACCGGAGGTGGAGCAGTGTCCATCAACGGTTCAGTCTCTGCAATAAATCCTGCAATAGCCTCCAGCGTTTCGGAAGTCGAAGATGCAGGATGTGGGACCACATTAGAGATGAAAGGAGGAGGAGTGTGAGCGATAATCTGGGAGACCATAGACTGTACAAAAGTAGAGGGCGAGGAGATGGAAGAGGAAACTGTCAAAAGGGCTATGGAGGGGACAGGAGTGGAAGCGGCCTGGGGCGGGGCAGTCAAGGAAGGAACGTGGGAGGGGACGGGATGAAGACATTGAACGAGGAGGATGAACCTCCACACACGTTACAGAACTAGTCGGAGGTGAAGAACCCGGCAATGGGGATTTGCCGGACTTATGAGAAGAATGGGGGCGCTGAGGTTTAGGTGGTGAACGAGTGCATGTAGACACAGAACTGTGCGAGTGAGTAAAGGGGTGTGGACAGTATGGGATGCCGAGGTAGGGACCTCTGAGCCAAGAACAGCAAAAGGATTCGAGACAGGGGTGACTGAGGATGGGGCGACCACAGAGGAAGCCGGGGAAGTTGAGACCCCAGAAGTGGGGCGACGTTTAGTAATGCGAGAATAGGAAATATGGGGAAGTCTCCCTTGAAGGCGTAGATGAGAGACGGCCATAGCATATGAGAAGCCTTCCGCCTCTTTGAGACAACGGATTTCACGCTCATTCAGGTAAACCTGACAACGGCGAGAGTACGATGGATGCGCCTCATGACAGTTAAGGCAAGAGGGAGGTAGATTACAAGGACTGGCATGGTCGTCGGCACCACAGACTGGGCATTCGGCCATGGACCTGCAATATTTCACTGGATGACCAAAACGCCAGCAGTTTCTACACCGTTGCGGTGTAGGGGTCACCTCTCGAACTTGTAAACGGTGACCTGCAATGTAGACCGAGAGTGGAAGTTCACGGCAGTCAAATGTTAAACGATCTATATTGCAAGGATAACGTCTTCGCTTAGTGGCAGGGAGGACAAAAGTATCAACTTTAAGGATAGGGAGTTCTTGGAGCTCAAGCTGCTCCAAAATGTCATCACCACATGTCTGGAAATTCCGTTGGACAATGGTGTGGGGTAAAATGACTGTACCACTACAAGAATTGAGTGAATGATGTTTGTCAATAGTGATAGGAATAGTATCTATTGTCGTAAGGAGAGAAAGATCGCGAGCTTGGCCAGCATTCTGGACTGTGATGATGCGAGTGCCACTCTTGAGAGCGTGAAATGAGATATCTTTACCAACATGGCGTAGCAGAGCCTTACCAATACTATTAGTATCTGAAAGATAGGTATTAGGAGAAGTTGGTTGTAGAGTAAAAAACTTTGTCCATTGAGTAGTGTGAAACAAAGTGTTTAAGGGGAGTGTGTGACGAGCTGGTCGTTTCTGAGATGAACGAGAAGGAAGTGTCGAATCGTCATGTAAGGGTCTTGGTCGTTTGGGTGTGGGGCCGGGGGTGGTCCGATGTATGATGGGCGAGCGATCCGAAAATTGCCGCACCATTGAGGGAGAAGTCGGAATAAAGGTCAGAGAAGAGCGAAGGTCAGACATGTCAAAAGGGCCGCTTGGAACCCTGGTACCTGAAGCAGGTGACGAACCAGGACCAGCAAGAGGTACAGGGGTATTAGAGATGTCCGAAGAGTTGTCCATTAACGAGGCAGGGTCAGAACTAGGTGCGGTATCAAGAAGGGGCCCGGGGGTAGGTTCACGGATTAGGGCATCCATGGTTAGGTTACTTCTTTCTTTTTGTTTTTAAGAAAAAAAAAGAAAGAAAAGAAAATAATAAAAAAAAGAATAAAAAAAGGGGGGAACGTGGAGGAATAGCTCCTAGGATGAATGAAAGGGGCGTAAATCTCCCTCCACGCCCAAGAGGACCTCAACACCGCAAGTAGTGCAGATGCTGCATGGAACCCGTGCCATACCCTACCCTTCATGCCAGTAAACCAGCAATCCGGGATAGCAACTTCACATCCACCGAGCCACCTTGGCAGGCAAAAGAGAGGGCGGCCGGATATCCGCCACAAAGCATACCTCCTTCGACCACCACCCCCGGAATCCAAAAGGTGGCCTCCAGAGATACACCTGTCGCCCGAAAGATACCCAAAGCCACCCCCGGGAGACCGGAGAGGGATCGGGACATCCCCAGGCGATCCGGATTCCACGGCAAACTACACCACCGCCAAGAACCTCAACGGAATGGGATGGACCACGGTACCCTTCCCACTACCTAGGAACTAGAATGCCTGTGGAGGGAAGCTCCCAGGGTAAAAATGGGAAGGAAATAAGGGAGGAATGAGGAGGAGGAAAGGGAAAAGGGAGGATGGGGAATTGGGGGGTAATTAGGTTCGGTCTGAGGAAGAAGACCAAAAGGTCCAATTCCTCAGACTGATAGCCTCTTTACCACGACAAGGAGCCCCCCTTAAAGAGGTGTTGTATTGTTGGTTTGTGTAAACAAGTTTTGTAAATAATGTAATGATATTGTTTGTGTGGTTATTGTGTTGTATACGAGTGTATATATGTACAGTGGACCCTCGGTTAACGAAATTAATCCGGTCCAGGAGCTATTACTTAATCTGAATCTTTCGTTATCTGAAACCTTATTTCCCATAAGAAATAATGTAAATACAATTAATTCGTTCCACAAAAAAATAATCACTCAAAAAAAAAAAAAATAACATTTACTTACCTTTATTGAAGAGTTGCAGGCATCTGGAAGGTAGAGTTGCTGACAGGGGCATGGTGTTAATGGTTGGAAGGGAAATCCCCCTCCAAAAGGACTTCAGGTAACAAGTCCTTCTCTGGGGTTACTTCCCTTCTTTTTCTTAATGCATGCCTGCTACACTCCCTGCATGCCTGCTACACTCCCTGCATGCCTGCTACACTCCTTGCATGCCTGCTACACTCCCTGCATGGCTGCTACACTCCCTGCATGCCTGCTACACTCCCTGCATGCCTGCTACACTCACTGCATGAATGCTACACTCACTGCATGAATGCTACACTCACTGCATGAATGCTACACTCACTGCATGAATGCTACACTCACTGCATGAATGCTACACTCACTGCATGAATGCTACACTCCCTGCATGAATGCTACACTCCCTGCATGAATGGACCACGGTACCCTTCCCCCCTACCTAGGAAGTAGAATGCCTGTGGAGAGAAGCTCCCAGGGTAAAAATGGGAAGGAAATAAGGGAGGGATGAGGAGGAGGGGGAGGAGGAAAGGGAAAAGGGAGGATGGGGAAGATGGGAAAAGGGAGGGGGGATTGGGGAGTAATTAGGTTCGGTCTGAGGAAGAAGACCAAAAGGTCCAATTCCTCAGACCGATAGCCTCTTTACTTCGTCAAGGAGCCCCCCTTAAAGAGGACTCCCTGCATGAATGCTACACTCCCTGCATGAATGCTACACTCCCTGCATGAATGCTACACTCCCTGCACGAATGCTACACTCCCTGCACGAATGCTACACTCCCTGCACGAATGCTACACTCCCTGCACGAATGCTACACTCCCTGCACGAATGCTACACTCCTGCACGAATGCTACACTCCCTGCACAGATGCTACACTCCTGCACGAATGCTACACTCCCTGCACGAATGCTACACTCCCTGCACGAATGCTACACTCCCTGCACGAATGCTACACTCACTGCACGAATGCTACACTCACTGCATGAATGCTACACTCACTGCATGAATGCTACACTCACTGCATGAATGCTACACTCACTGCATGAATGCTACACTCCCTGCATGAATGCTACACTCCCTGCATGAATGGACCACGGTACCCTTCCCCCCTACCTAGGAAGTAGAATGCCTGTGGAGAGAAGCTCCCAGGGTAAAAATGGGAAGGAAATACGGGAGGGATGAGGAGGGGGAGGAGGAAAGGGAAAAGGGAGGATGGGAAAAGGGAGGGGGGATTGGGGAGTAATTAGGTTCGGTCTGAGGAAGAAGACCAAAAGGTCCAATTCCTCAGACCGATAGCCTCTTTACTTCGTCAAGGAGCCCCCTTAAAGAGGACTCCTGCATGAATGCTACACTCCCTGCATGAATGCTACACTCCCTGCATGAATGCTACACTCCTCCATGCACGAGATGCTACACTCCCTGCACGAATGCTACACTCCTGCCTGCACCGAATGCTACACTCCCTGCACGAATGCTACACTCACTGCACTGAGATGCTACACTCCCTGCACGAATGCTACACTCCCTGCACGAATGCTACACTCCTGCACGAATGCTACACTCCCTGCCCACGAATGCTACACTCCCTGCACGAATGCTACACTCCCTGCACGAATGCTACACTCCCTGCACGAATGCTACACTCCCTGCACGAATGCTACACTCCCTGCACGAATGCTACACTCCCTGCACGAATGCTACACTCCCAGCATGAATGCTACACTCCCTGCATGAATGCTACACTCTGCATGAATGCTACACTCCCTGCATGCCTGCTACCACTGGGGTGCCACTAGGAAGCTTCTTTGGACCCATGGTGAATTATTTCACAGTGACAATCATTAAACCACCCAAAAAGACACCAAAGATATTGTGAATCTTTGAAAAAGCGCGCTAGGTAATGTTCTCTCAATGGTAAACAACGCTTCACTGGCGTCCTGCGCGGAGCAGGCGGACACGTCTAATACCTTTCGGTAACTGAAGAATTTTTCGCTAACCGATTACGAAAAAAGCTTTTGTTTTCCGAAGTTTTCGTTAACGGGACCTTTCGTTAACCGAGGTCCACTGTACGTACATTGCACCTTACTTTGGTCTCACAGGCCACATAAGCTGAAGGTGTCCCCCAGGGTTGTGTTCTGAGCACAACACACTTTCTCCTTGCTATAAATAATCTGGCATCAGTTCTCCCATCCAACATTTGGTCATCGCTTTATGTGGATGACTTTGCTATAGCTTGTGCAGGTACTGACTGTCACCTCATTGCAGTTTCCCTCCAGCATGTCGTCAACCGAGTTTCCGATTGGGCCACCACTCACGGGTTTAAATTTTCTAGTAGCAAAACTCGTCAAATTACGTTTACTAGACGTTCAGTGGTCTCTGATCATCCGTTGTATCTATACGGCTCACGTATCCCAGAACGTGATACAGTCAGGTTTCTCGGCCTCCTGTTTGACCGTCGATTGTCCTGGAAACCTCACATTACCTCTCTGAAGGCAACTTGTCATAGCTGGCTGAATCTCCTAAAAACCCTCACACATCTTTCGTGGGGGGCTGATCGTAGCACTCTCCTCCGCCTGCATTCAGCCCTAATTTTATCGAAACTTGATTATGGTGATCAGATATATTCGGCGGCCTCCCCTGCTACTCTTTCTAGCTTTAATCCCATACATCACCAGGGATTGCGTTTATGCCTTGGTGCATTTTGTTCTTCCCCGGTTGAGAGCCTCTATGTAGAAGGGAACATTCCATCTTTGTCCGAGCGTCGTGATGCACATTGCATTCGCTATTATGTTTGCTCCCATGACCTCCACAATCCTTCCATGTATAGGAGTGTCACAGATGTTAGTAGGTGCTCTTTATTTGTTTGTCGCCCCTGTTTACTTTGTCCCTTTTCTCTTCGTCTACATTCACTCTTGTCTTCCCTTCAACTACCACCTTTATACGTTCATGTGACATCTCCCTTTCCCCTTACCCCTTGGGAAGTTCCTGCTGTCCGTGTCTGTTCTATTCCTTTATGGTTCAAAGTCATCTGACGGTGTCGGATTCGCAGCAGTCTTCCCTGAAAGTGTCCTGCGAAGGCATCTATTACCCTTGGCTAGCATATTTACGGCTGAATTGTATACCATTCTTGTGGCACTTATGCGTATTGCCTGTGTCACCATTTGTGGTCGTTTCAGACTCCCTCAGTGCTTTACAGGCTATCCGTAAAATTGATACACCTCACCCCCTAGTTCTTTGTATCCAACTTTGGTTATGCCGTATCTCTAGCAAGCACAAAGATAGTTTTTTGTTGGGTCCCTGGTCATGTTGACGTACAGGGCAATGAACAGGCAGACACTGCTGCGCGGTCAGCAGTACATGACCTTCCAATCTCACATAGAGGTGTTCCTTTCACGGACTATTTTGTGGTCATTGCTACCCACCTTCGTACCCGTTGGCAACAACACTGGTCTGACCTGCTAAATAACAAACTTCATTCTATTAAACCGAGTATAGGTTTCTGGCCTTCTTGTCACCAGTGTCGAGGTTGGGAGATTACACTCTCCCGTCTTCGCATCGGCCACACTCGTCTTACTCACGGATATCTCATGGAGAGGCTCCCTGCCCCTCTCTGTGAGCATTGTCAGGTTCCAGTGTCTGTTCGACATATTCTGTTGGACTGCCCACTCTATCTCTGAAGATTATACCTCTAGCACCTCCCTCAGTCCCTTCTACCTCGATCTCTTGCTACCCTCAATCCCTGCACTATCCACTGTCCTGCTGCACTCCATACCCTACTAATCATCCATCTCCCTCTTACAATCCATTCTCCCTGCATCCTGTCCTAACCAGCCGTGCTGTATAACCACTGTGGTTTAGCGCTTCTTTTGATTATAATAATAATAATATACAACAAATTGTTTATTACTATTGTTCTATAATATATATACACATATATAATTACTGGACACTTTCCTACAATTGCTACTAGCATCTTGAAGCTTGGTGCTGTGTGTACTCACCTATTTGTGGTTGCAGGGGTTGAGTCATAGCTCCTGGCTCTGCCTCTTTACTGATTGCTACTAGGTCCTCTCTCCCTGCTCCATGAGCTTTATCAAACCTCGTCTTAAAACTATATATGGTTCCTGCCTCCACTACGTCACTTTCTAGGCTATTCCACTTCCTAACATCCCTTTGACTCATAGGAATCTTCAATTTCCAATCGTGACCCCTTGTTTCTGTGTCCCTTCTCTGGAACATCTTGTCTGTCCACCTTATCTATTCCTCGCAGTATTTTATGTCGTTATCATGTCTCCCCTAACCCTCCTGTCCTCTAGTGCCGTCAGGCCGATTTCCCTTAACCTTTCTTCGTAGGACAATCCCCTTAGCTCTGGGACTAGTCTTGTTGCAAACCTTTGCACTTTCTCTAATTTCTTGACGTGCTTGACAAGATGTGGGTTCCAAACTGGTGCTGCATACTCCAGTATGGGCCTGACGTATATGGTGTACAGAGTCTTGAACGATTCCTTTGTGAGGTATTGGAATGCTATTCTTAGGTTTGCCAGCCGCCCGTATGCTGCAGCAGTTATCTGATTGATGTGTGCCTCAGGAGATGTGCTCGGTATTATACTCACCCCAAGATCTTTTTCCTTGAGTGAGGTTTGCAGTCTTTGGCCACTTAGACTATACTTTGTCTGCGGTCTTCTTTGCCCTTCCTCGATCTTTATGACTTTACATTTGGCAGGGTTAAATTCAAGGAGCCAGTTACTGGACCAGGCTTGTAGCCTGTCCAGGTCTCTCTGTCGTCCTGCCTGATCCTCGACTGATTTAATTCTTCTCATTAACTTCACATCATCTGCAAACAGGGACACTTCTGAGTCTATCCCTAACGTTATGTCATTCACATATACCAAAAACAGCACAGGTCCTAGGACTGACCCCTGTGGAACCCCACTCGTCACAGGTGCCCACTCTGACACCTCGTCAAGTACCATGACTTGTTGTTGCCTCCCTGTCAGATATTCTCTGATCCATTGCAGTGCCTTTCCTGTTACGTGTGCCTGATCCTCTAGCTTTTGCATTAACCTCTTGTGAGGAACTGTGTTGAACGCCTTCTTGCAGTCCAAGAAAATGCAGTCTATCCACCCCTCTCTCTCGTGTCTTACTTCTGTTACCTTGTCATAAAACTTCAGTAGGTTTGTGACACAGGATTTTCCTTCCCTGAAACCGTGCTGGTTGTCGTTTATAAGCTTGTGTCTTTCTAGGTGCTTCACCACTCTCCTCCTGATGATCTCCCTGACTTTGCATACTATACACGTCAGTGACACAGGTCTGTAGTTTAATGCCTCATGTCTGTCTCCTTTCTTAAAAATTGGGACTACATTTGCCATCTTCCACACCTCAGGTAGTTGCCCAGTTTCAATGGATGTGTTGAAGATTTTTGTTTTTGGCACACACAACATCTCTGCTCCCTCTCTAAGGACCCACAGAGAGATGTTGTCTGGTCCCACCGCTTTTGAGTATCGAGTTCACATAGCAGCTTCTTCACCTCCTCCTTGGTTGTGTGTATTTCATCCAACACTTGGTGTACCTCCCTATTCTGAATTCCTGGAGTCCTTCCTGTCTCCTCTCTAAATACTTCTTTATATCTCATGTTGAGCTCCTCACATACCTCTTGGTCGTTTCTTGTGAACTCCACACCTTCCTTCCTCAGCCTGATTTCCTGGTCCTTGACTGTTGTTTTCCTCCTGATGTGGCTATACAACAGCTTGAGGTCAGACGACTTTTGATGCTATGTCATTTTCGTATTGTCGCTGAGCCTCCCTTCTTACCTGTGCATATTCGTTTCTGGCTCTTCGGCTAATCTCTTTATTTTCCTGGGTCCTTTGTCTTCTGTACTTTTTCCATTCTCTAGTGCACTTAGTTTTTGCCTCCCTACACCTTTGGGTGAACCAAGGACTCTTTCTGGTCTTCCCTTTACTTCTGTTTCCCTTGGGAACAAACCTCTCCTCTGGCTCTTTGCATTTTGTTGTCACATAGTCCATCATTTCTTTTACTGGTTTTCCTGCCAATTCTCCCACTGAACGTCTTGTAGGAAGTTCCTCATGCCTGTGTAGTCCCCCCTTTTGTAGTTTCGTTTTTCCTGTCCTATTCCTGCTCCCCTCTCCACTTGTAGCTCAACTATATAATCAAAACACAGAACCACATGATCACTAGCTCCAAGGGGCCTTTCATACGTGATATCCTCGATGTCCGAACTACTCAAGGTGAATACTAGGTCCAGTCTTGCTGGATCATCCTCACGTTTCTCTCTGGTAGTGTCTCTAACATGTTGATGCATGAGGTTTTCCAGTACCACATCCATCATCTTGGCTCTCCATGATTCAGGACCTCCATGGGGCTCCAGGTTTTCCCAGTCAATCTCCTTGTGATTGAAATCACCCATAACTAGTAACTTTGCTTTCACCATGTGAGCTCTTCTGGCCACCTCGGCTAGTGTGTCTACCATTGCTCTGTTGCTCTTGTCGTATTCTTCTCTTGGCCTCCTGCAGTTCTGTGGCGGGTTGTACATTACAGCAATTACCACCTTATGGCCCTCAGACTGGATTGTTCCTACTATGTAGTCCCTTTTGCCCATTCCATCCACTTCCTCAAATCCCCACTGGTTCTTAATGAGCAGTGCAACTTCCCCTTCCCCTCTGCTCCCTCTATTTTTCCTGAGAATTTTATATCTGGGTGGAAAGATTGCATCTGTTATCCTGGTGAGTTTCATTTCTGTGAGTGCTATTATGTCTGGGGATGTCTCCTGTCAAAATGACATATTATACCATCAATCACTACCCTTACTGCCTGTCAACACCCATGGGGTCCCATGCCTTATTCCCCACCATCCTTCCTTCTTTCCTACCTACCTTCCTTTCTTACTTCTTCTTTCCTTCCTCTCATCTCTTCCTTGCTTCCTTTCTCTCATCTCTTTTTTCCTTCCTTCTTTTCTATCATCTCTTTCTTCCTTCCTTCATTTCTCTCATCTCTTCATTCCTTCCTTCCTTTCTCTCATCTCTTCCTTCCTTCCTTCCTTCCTTCCTCTCATCCCTTTCTTCCTTCCTTCCTCTCATCTCCTTCCTTCCTTCCTTCCTCTCATCTCTTTCTTCCTTCCTTCCTTCCTCTCATCTTTCTTCCTTCCTTCCTCTCATCTCTTTCTTCCTTCCTTAATTCCTCTTATCTCTTTCTTCCTTCCTTCCTCTCATCTCTTTCTTCCTTCCTTCCTCTCATCTCTTTCTTCCTTCCTCTCATCTCTTTCTTCCTTCCTTCCTTCCTCTCATCTCTTTCTTCCTTCCTTCCTTCCTCTCATCTCTTTCTTCCTTCCTTCCTTCCTCTCATCTCTTTCTTCCATCCTTCCTCTCATCTCTTTCTTCCTTCCTTCCTCTCATCTCTTTCTTCCTTCCTTCCTTCCTCTCATCTCTTTTTTCCTTCCTTCCTCTCATCTCTTTCTTACTTCTTTCCTTTCTTCTTTTCCTTCCTTTCTTACTTCTTTCCTTTCTTCTTTTCCTTCCTTTCTTACTTCTTTCCTTCCTTACTTCTTTTCTTCCTTTCTTCTTTCCTTCCTTTCTTAATTCTTTCCTTCCTTTCTTACTTCTTCTTTCCTTCTTTCCTTTTTTCTTTTCCTTCCTTTCTTATTTCCTTCCTTACTTCTTCTTTCCTTCCTTTCTTACTTCTTCTTCCTTCCTTCTTCTTCCTTCCTTCTTACTCTTCTTCCTTCCTTCTTACTTTTCCTTCTTCTTTTTCTTCCTTTCTTTCTTACTTCTTTCCTTCCTTACTTCTTTCCTTCCTTCTTCTTTCCTTCCTTTCTTACTTCTTCTTTCCTTCCTTACTTCTTCTTTCCTTCCTTTCTTACTTCTTCTTTCCTTCCTTTCTTACTTCTTTCCTTCCTTCTTTCTTCTTTCCTTCCTTTACTTCTTCTTTCCTTCCTTTCTTCTTTCCTTCCTTTCTTCTTTTCTTCCTTCCTTCCTTTCTTCTTTCCTTCCTTACTTCTTCTTTCCTTTGTTATTCTTCTTTCCTTCCTTTCTTACTTCTTTTCTTCCTTTTTTTCTTCCTTTTTTCCTTCCTTTCTTACTTCTTTCCTTCAATTCTTACTTTTTTTCCTTCAATTCTTACTTCTTTTCCTTTCTTTCTTCTTCTTTCCTTCCTTTCTTACTTCTTTTCATTCCTTTCTTCTTCTTTCCTTCCTCTCATCTCTTCCTTCCTTTCTTCATTCATTCCTTCTGGTATCCTGGGCATTGCTTTCGGTCACAAACGCCTCAAAACCATGAAATTCATCTTCACTGACACTCCCATCTGTGTTAATCACTTGCGAAGCGAAGAGTCCCAATTTGCCTGGGAGTCAGATATTTCTTACCACTAGGCATGCTGAACAAAGGACTACTGAAATGGCATTCCCACAATGCACCACTGGCTCCCCGATTTTTTTTATACTGAGCACACTGACCATGGAGACCCATTCTCTGACGTGGGGGCCTACCAGCTTCGACTAAAACTGAAACCATTTTCCTCATAAGAAATAATGTAAATTCAATTAATCTATTCCAGACACCCAGAAGTTTAAAAAAAAAATTTGGGGCCTTAAAGATAGATTTACATGCACAAAAGAATGAACATTCAACATGATACTTACCTTTTTTGAAGACTGATATTGCTGGATGGAAGACAGGGAGGAGGGAAGAGAGGCTATTGTTTGGAAGGGAAATCTCCCTCTAGGTACCAAGTCCTCATCTAGGGTCACTTCTCTTCTTTGTCTTTTACTGCCATTAGGACCAGCTTGAGAGTTTATGCACACCTGTGGCACTAAATATCTGTCCAGAGATCTCTGATGCTGGCGTCTCTTTAAAATGTCCCTAAAATGAGACAAGAGATTGTCATTGTACATGTTGCCTAGACGGATTGCAACATCTTTGTCAGGGTGGTGTTCCTCCACAAATGAATGCATCGTAGTCCACATTGCATAAATCTCCTTAACCCTTTCGAGGTCGGTGCCGTACTAGTACGTTTTATGAGCAGGGGTCGGTGCTGTACTAGTACGCGTAAATTCTAGCGGCCTCAAATTAAATGGGAAACGGCTGGTAGGCCTACATATGAAAGAATGGGCCTGTGTGGTCAGTGTGTGCAGTATAAAAAAAAATCCTGCAGCACACACTGCATAATGAGAAAAAAAAAAACATACGAAAATAGACTTTGCAGTCTATTTTCGTATAATATTTATTGATGTACGTATTCTCGTTTTCTTGGTCTCATTTGATAGAATGGAAGATAAATTACAGAAATAGAGATGATTTTGATTGGTTTGACAATGACAAATACCTTGAAATTGAGCTCAAATTAGCGAAAATGTTCGATTTTTGCCGATGTTCAAGAGTAAACAAATCACACCATGCGTCCAATACACATCAACTGGCGAGTCTAATATTCTTGCACAAGTGTGCTGATATTATTTATACTATTTTTACAATGATGCAGTTGTATACATAACAGTAAATCTTCTATTTTTTGTGAGAATAAAAATTCAAAATGGAAAGCAAAAGTAATGTAAGAGGGGCCTGGAGACGTGACTAATGAACAGAGAAGATGTTATTTTAGTGCCAGGAATGTCTGCCTTGTTTATTCTGGACCCTATTTTGAAATTGGCATTGTTTGAAATTTATGTGAAATTGGCCAAATTGCCATTTTCTGACCACTATTGCTGTATAACCCCTGTGGTTTAGCGCTTCTATTTGATTATAATAATAATAATAATAATCTGACCACTATTTTGGGTAGTTGAAATTGGTAAATAGGCGGTTTCTTGTACTCAGTCGATAGAAGAAATGAAGTTCTAGCAAAATAGCTATGATTTTAGTGGACTGGAACATTGGAATTGGCCAAAAATAGGGCTCAAAGTAGGCGAAATCGCCGATGCGTAAACATCTTCGAGACTGATAACTTTGCAAGAGCATAATTCCATAAGTTTTCATTCAAATTTCATACTTTTGGTGTCGTTATGATCGGAAAAAGATTCTCTATCATTTCATAAGATTTTTTTTTTCCAAAAAATTTTTGACTCTGAGAACGTGTTTCCGAGAAGGCCTGTCAACCCCCAAAGGGTTAATCTTTGAAGAAGGCACCTTACATCTCTCTTCCTCCTTCATTGAAGCAATTTCCTGAGTTCTGGTTTGATGGTGTTGCACCTCAAGCTCTTGCAGCTCTTCAGTGGTTACATCTTCCTTGTGGTCCTCCACCAACTCTTCCAAATCCTCTCCACTCACATCCAACTCCATGGAATTCCCTAATGCCACAATACTTTCCACTACTTCCATAGGCTCCTCAGGGTCAGCTCCAAACCCTTCAAAATCCCTCTCTTGGACAGAATCTGGTCACAACTTTCTCCAAGCAGTCACTCCCTGCCAAGCCTTATCTATAAGGCCTATGCAATGGAAGATATTGAAGTGATCCCTCTAAAACTCTTAGGGTCAATGCAGTGTCTGAGGTCACATCAAAGCACCTTTGAAACATTGCTTTAGTGTACAGTTTTTTGAAGTTTGCAATGTAATTTGAACGATCTAATACGTATTTAAATAAAACACCTATACAGATACTGACATATGTATTAATAATTTTCTAAAAAAAAAGACTCAATACCTCTATAACATGCATTGCCCTAAAAAAACTAAACAGATCACAGCTAAGAGACTAAACAATCCCTGGCTAACACCCTGCATTCTCAAATCCATTAATATAAAACACCTATATGAAAAACAGTACAGAATGAGTCAAATAACAAGAGAACAAACAAAACGTTACTCATCAAACCTAACCAGCCTGATAAGTAAAGTAAAGTAAAGTAAATTTTATTTCATTGCAGATTGCATATTACATAGGTATTGGTAGTTACAATGTAAAATGAGTGCAAGGAGAGCCACTGACATGCCATGGCATTAGGGGCAGCTTAATCTAGTATGTAACTTAAAGACTATGTTATAATATTAGAGCAATTTATTGAGTTTATTCTAGTTAAAAATTGTTTTCAATTTACAATATGATGAAATTTTACTGTTAAAATTATTAAATGATGATATTAGATTGTTACAGGAGTTTAGATTCTCGAATGGTAATATGGAATTGAGATTATCTTAAGGAAAATAACATTGAGCATTTTTGACATTAGCTTATAATATGAGTATTTAGTTTTGGGTGAGTAGTGGGTAACATAATTGTAACATATTATTAAAAATTGAGATTATCGTATAGGAAAGTAATAATGAGCATTTTTCAAAGTAGTTTATAGTATGATTATTCAGTTTTGGGTGAGTAGGTGGTTTTTGAGTTGAGTCTTAAATTGATTTTCAGACAAGGTTATCTTTATATTTACTGGTAATGAATTCCAGATTCTGGGGCCCTTTATGTGCATAGAATTTTTACATAGGTTGATATGAACACAGGGTATATCAAAAAGGGATCTGTGTCTTGTGTTGTGGTCATGGGTCCTACAAGAGTAGCAGAAGTATTCACAAGATCGCTATAAAGAAAACATGTGACCTGATCTGAGCCTCACAATCTTGTCGACTCTTCCATTATATGTTACTTGTTCTGGGAATTATCTTCCCCGCAACCTGGTCTCAGACCAGGCCTCCATGGTGTGAAAGGAAATATTACATGATTAATAATAAGGAGCATTGTCCTACTGGTACATCCTAGGCAGATCCAAGTTACACTCACTCAGGAAGGAAGGAGCACTGCTGGTCTATGCTAGCAGGCCCACTCATTGAGCCAAGTTTGTCTGGTGTTAGCCTGGTCAACCAGGTTGTTGTTGCTGGTAGCCCACTGGTGAGGAGAATTTTGAGCGGAGGGTTTATATTAGAGTGTAAAGTTTTATATATGTAGTAGGCACAAGAATAAGTATGAATGTTCTTTACGGTGAGTAGTTTTAGACTTTTGAATATTGGTGGAGTATGCTGTCTAGAGTGGGAGTTTGTTATCATTCTGACTGCAGCCTTTTGTTGTGTTATGAGTGGTCTAAGCTGATTTAATGTTGTTGATCCCCATGCACAGATTCCATAGGTGAGATAAGGGTAGATAAGTGAATGATATAGTGCAAGGAGAGCTGATTGTGGCACATAATAGCGTATCTTTGATAATATGCCTACCATCTTCGAGATTTTCTTGGAAATTTGTTGTATGTGTGCTTGGAATTTAAGAAGGTAAAAAAAAATTGTATTATGAGAACAGATTAAATACTTTAAGAGGTGATATGAAAAAGACCTGGAAAACCCTATCTGAAATTCTAGGAACTAAAAAAGTATCCAGAAACATAACAATCAAACTGACAAACCCAGATGAACCCCTGCTCCCACCAACTGAAACAGCAAACAGACTAAATCTTTTCTTCTCGACAATAGGAAAGAAGTTGGCAAGCAAAATCCCAAGTTCAAACACACTACCTAATGCTTATCTCACTAGAGGCTACCCAAACACACTATTCCTAGCTCCGACCAACCCAACAGAAGTCTCGCATGTTATTAACACATTAAAAAACAAGGCAGGAGATCTAAATAACTTACCACCTTTTATATACAAAAAAGCTTCTCAAGTACTATCACCGATTATTGCAACACTCTTTAACAAATCCATTGAATCCTCCACCTTCCCATCAATACTCAAAATAGCGAGGGTTACCCCCATACATAAAGGCAGAGATCAAACAGACCTAAATAACTATAGGCCAATATCTAACTTACCCCTTCTCTCCAAAATCTTTGAAAAGTTAATTCATAGACAAATCTATTACTACCTCATCTCCCACAACATACTCAACCACTGTCAGTTTGGTTTCAGACCTAATAAAAACACAAATGATGCAATCATACACATGCTAGAAATAATCTACACCACTCTTGAAAATAAAGAAATCCCACTGGGAATCTTCATTGATTTACGTAAAGCTTTTGATACAGTTGACCATGATCTGTTACATCTAAAATTATCACACTGGTATAAGAGGGCACTCCCTCAACTACCTAAAGTCATACCTTAGTGGCAGAAGCCAATGTGTGTCCACAAATGGAGCTAACTCTTCCACACAAACAATTACAGTTGGTGTCCCACAGGGAAGTGTTCTTGGCCCACTTCTCTTTCTCATTTACATAAACGACCTACTAAATGCATCTCAACTACTCAAACCCATACTATTTGCAGATGACACTACATACGTCTTCTCTCACCCATGCCCAGTCACACTAGCCAACACTGTAAATGCTGAATTACAGAAAATATCTACCTGGATGATGACTAACAAGCTTACACTCAATGTTGACAAAACCTATTTCATTCAGTTTGGGAACAGAGCTACAAATGTTCCACTTAGCATAAAGATAAACGGATCACTTGTCACAAACCTCACAGAGGGAAAATTCTTGGGAATCCACCTTTACAGTGGCCTCAAATTTAAGACCCATATACAACAAATTTCCAAGAAAGTATCCAAGACCGTAGGAATACTATCCAAGATACGGTACTATGTTCCACAACCAGCTCTCCTTTCCCTTTATCACTCACTCAATTACCCCTATCTCACCTATGGAATCTGTGTATGGGGCTCAACAACAATAAATCACCTCAAACCATTAATAACTCAACAAAAGGCTGCAGTTCGAATGATAACAAATTCCCACTCTAGACAACATACTCCACCTATATTCAAAAGTCTGAACTTACTCACCATACAAGACATCCATACTTTTTACAGTGCCTATTACATACATAAAACACTAAACTCAAATATTAACTTACAACTCAAAATTCTCCTAACAAATCTTAACAGGACACATGAACATAACACAAGGCACAACGCAATGCACATTAAAGGCCCAAAAATTTGGAATTTATTACCTATGACTACGAAAGAAACCCGGTCTGTACATCATTTCAAAACTGTTAAAAAATCACCTACTCACCCACAACTAAATACCCACTACTTTACATTACCCACAAAGTTACTAAATAACTTTACACTGCCTCAAAATAACATTATTCACTGTGTTACTTCCCTAGCCTCAGAACCCCCTACAAAATTGCCCAAAGAAAAATAATTTATCAAACATAATCTCTTACAAATGTTGAAACTTATACCTCATAATGTATATGCCATGTTATATCTTATAATGTATGAACCACCTAATATAAAGAAATCCATCCACATGTACCCATGTGCTCCTTGTAACTCATCTAATGACCTTATAAACTGTTATTGCAAAACAAATTATTGATTTAATTTGTTTAATCTGATTTAACCCTTTGGGGGTAGACAGGCCTTCTCAGGAAAGTGTTCCTGGGGTCGAAAATTTTTTGGAAAAAAAAATTAAGTTTTTCTTATGAAATGATAGAGAATCTTTTTCCGATCATAACGCCACCACAATTATGTAATTTAATCGAAAACTAACGAAATTATGCTTTCACGAAGTTATCGGTATCTATGACACTGACGCATCGGCGATTTCACCCACTTCAGGCCCTATTTTCGACAAATTCCAATGTTTCAGTCTCCTAAAATTATAGCTATTTCGCTAGAACTCCATTTCTTCTATCGAATGAGTATTAGAAATTGCCTATTCACCAATTTCATCTACCCAAAATAGTGGTCAGAAAATGGCAATTTTCCAATTTCACAAATTTCAAACGATGCCAATTTCAAAATAGGGTCCAGAGTAAACAAGGCAGACATTCCTGCCACTAAAGCAACATGTTCTCTGTTCATTAGCCACGTCTCCAGGCCCCTGTTCCATTACTTTTGCTTTCCATTTTGAATTTTTATTCTCACAAAAATAGAAGATTTACTGTTATGTATACAACTGCATCATTGTAAAAATGGTATAAATAATATCAGAGCACTTGTGCATGAATATAAGACTCGCCAGTTGATGTGTATTCGACGCATGGTGTGATTTGTTTACTCTTGAACATCGTCAAAAATCGAACAATTTTGCTACTTTGAGCTCAATTTCAAGGTACTTGTCATTGTCATACCAATCAAAATCATCTCTATTTCTGTAATATATCTTCCATTTTATCAAATGAGACAAAGAAAACGAGAATACATCAATAAATACCATACGAAAATCGACTGCAAAGTCGCTGTTTTAATCGAAAAAAACGGTCCGATTTTTTTTTCTCTCATTATGCAGTGTGTACTGCAGGATTTTTTTTATACTGTGCACACTGACCACACAGACCCATTCTTTCATGTGTATGCCTACCAGACGTTTTCTGCTTAAATTGAGGCCGCTAGAATTTGGGCGTACTAGTACGGCACCAACCCCTGCTCGTAAAACGTACTAGTACGGCACCGACCCCGAAAGGGTTAATAATACTATTATGTAGACATATAAAACTGTAAATGATCCAAAATTATAAAACTATAATGTTTCAAAAATGTCATGTTCAACTTATGTTCAAATATAATAGCTTAAATACTCAACTATACTTTTATTGTAAACTGTCTACTATAATTCCTACCATTTAGCCTCAAAACCCCATACTTAACTGCTCAAAGAAAAATAGTTTATCAAATATAATCTAGTACAAATGCTGAAACTTATACCTCATATATCCTTATACAGTGGTACCCCGGTTTACGATGGTCCCCAAACTCACCCTTTTATGTAAGTTTATTTTTTTAAATGCTTTTGTAAGTGTAATTTTGGGGGTCTAAAAGGACTAGTCTATTTTACAACTTTTCTTAAGGAGATAAATTCGTTTGGTAATGGCACTTGAACAGCATTCTGGAATGAAAAAATATCGTAAACCGGGGTACCACTGTATACCCTTGTGCTCCTTGTAACTCATCTTATGACCATATAATTTGATATTGCAACACAAACTTATTGATTTAATTTGTTTAATCTGATTTAATTAAAATAATCACTTAATGTAAAAACCTGACTAATCACTTAAATGTAAAAACCTGTTATGAATAATACATACTAAGCTAAATATTTCCATAACATTTACATTATAATAACCACGTAAACTGTACTGCAATGCAACTAATTGTTTTAAATTGTTATCTCACTCAATTAGTTGCATTGCTACAATTAATTGATATGTTCAACTTATATTCAAACTTTATAACTTAGATGCAATTACACTTTTTTTATAAATTATCAACCATAACTTTTACCATGTAGTCTAGAATTAAGCAGACCTAAGAATGCCATGAATGCACAGCATATTAGGGGCTTTGGCATGTACATCTCATTACTAACTATTTTTCTTGTCTACCATGTATTATTGTACCATGTCTCAATAAAGTATTATTATTATTATTAAAATTATAAAGACAAAAGTATAACACTGTTACAAAAATGTCATGTCTAAACTATGTTCAAATTTCATAGCTTAAATACTCGCCTATACTCATATTGTAAACTATTTACAAAAATTCTTACCATTTAGTTTTAAGTTAATTTTAAGTCTGCCCAAAATGCCCTGCATATTAGGGGCTTTTGGCATGTACACCTCATGTAATCTCACAAATCATTGTAATTTTTGTATCATGTCCAAATAAACTACAGTGGACCCACGAGTTTCGTAAAAACTTCACTCCTGAAGTCTGCTCAAGTGCCATTACCGAACGAATTTACTCCCTTAAGGAAAAATTTCACGTAGGTTAGTCTATTTCAGACCCCCAAAAATACACTTCCACAAGAACTTACAAAATTATACTTACATAATTGCACGATTTCCGGGGTATTCGTTAACCGAGGGTCCACTGTATTACTATTACTATAGTCTATAAGCCATTAGATTAAACTGCCCTTAATGCCATGGCATGTCAGTGGCTCTCCTTGCACTTCAGTTTATGATTGTAATAACAAAACCTATGTAAACTAGCAATGAAATAAATATTTGAATTTGAATCTGCTGGTCCATGGGCTGAATGAGAGGAGTGGTGTTAGGAGGCAAGAACTTACCGTTACAAAACTGAATTCCTTAGACAATTGGTCTTCCAAGTCTCGAGGATGAGCAGGAGCATTGTCCATTACCAGGGGGGCACTTGTTCCAATTTCTTTTCCAGGAGGTAGTTCTTCACACTCGGGCAAAACACTTGATTAAACCATTCCAGGAAAATTTCCCTCGTGACCCATGCCTTAGTGTTGCCTACCATATATAACACAATTTACTCTTGACGACACTTGTTTTCTTGAACACTGGGGATTTTCAGGTGATAACGATAAAAGCTTCACTTTGAAATCCCCACTAGCATTACCACAACATGAGAGTTAGCCTGTCTTTCATAGGCTTGTGTCCTGCAGTGCCTTTTCCTCCATGATGTAGGTCCTCTGGCATTTCTTCCAAAACAGGCCCTGTTTCGTCACAATTAAACACTTGTTCGGGTTTAAAAAATTTTTAGCCTGTACATATTCTTTGAATTTCCAAAATTTTCAGGGATGTTTTCTGAACTGGGACCCTCACCATGCCTTACAACACTGTATGCCACCTCAATTCTTGAATTTCGAACCAGCCTTTGCTTTTGGGCCCTTTAAAATTTACCAACATCAGCACTGGTTCCGGGGATTTTCTTGACAAGATCGGCATGCAACTGCTTTGCTTTCACATATGATTGGTTTCCAACACTATAAACCTTTAGCTGTTTTTTGGAAACCACACCAACAACAATTTTCTCCATACAGTGGACCCCCCGGGAAAACGACATTCTTCATTTTCCAAAAGCTATTCCCATAAGGAATAATGTAATTGGAAAAACAGTGGACCCCCGCCATTGGGAAATTTTAAACCGTTCAGGAGCTTTTTCTTAACGTGAAATGTTCGAAAGGAGATTTAATTTTCCATGAGAAATAATGGAAATCACAATTAATCCGTTCCTGCTGTCAGGGGGCATGACAAAATAGTACTTCACTGTGAAGCTATTATCAACTCTGGGTTATTTATCTATCACAATTAATCTAATAGCTCAATATAAATAACATAAAACCCGATATACACTCTAGAATGAATAAATATGTATGTCATTACGAATGTGGGTGGCTGGGAAGGATGGTGGTGGCGAGCATTCTCGCTCAGCTTGAAAACATCTTCCCATTCTTTCCTCCTTCAGATGTGTTAGTATAAGAAACGGGTTTGTAATGCTATCTGCATTAGACCCACTTCCAGTCAGCTTGGGAGTGAACAGAAATCGTCGTGTCAGGCTGGTAACAGCAACAACTGGTTTGTTTACAAAACTCCCTTCCGAACATTCATTTAATCTTGTTCCTCCCCCTGCCTCTACTACCACCCTCTACCCCCCTGCCTCAACCACCACTGCCTCAACCACCACTGCCCCCTAACCCCCACTGCCTCTAACCACCACTGCCTCTAACCACCACTGCCCCCCAACCCACCTGCCTCAACCACCACTGCCTCACACTTAATGAACAAACCCCCAAACAATTATAATTAAGTGTGAAATGTCGGGAATGAGCGTGGGGTATTGTTCTCTCAGTGTAAACAATGGGGGACTGGCTCTCAAGCGCCTGGGGGGGCAGGTGATGGACACACTTGTTGAATGTGATATTTTGTTGGCAGACGATATAAATTTTCTTGTTCTTGACGATTTGTTTGACTGCCGAGACGTTCGAATAGCGGGGGTCCACTGTAGTCCATTTCAGACCCCCAAAAATACACTTACAATAATAAACTTACATTATACACCCCTTTCACAACATTAGCTTCCGTGATTTTTTTTCTCTTCGCCACAATGGAACCGATGGTTATTTTTTATTATAGTGTAAACAAAAAAGCGCTAAACCACAAGGGTTATACAGCGGGCCGGGCAGAACAGGATGCGGGGAGAATGGATTGTAGCGGGAGATGGATCTTAAAGTAGAGGTATGGAGTGCAGCAAGACAAGGTGGATAGTGCAGGGATAGGGGTAAGAAAAGGGGACCAGGTAGAAGGACGGGAGGAGATGCTAGAGGTATAATCTTCAGAGTTTGTGTAGTAAGTCAGTTTCTGTCAAAAAGTCTCGAGAGTCGGTTAAAGGAGGGTCATCAGCAAGAAGGGATGGTAAAAAAAAGGGCCCAGAGCGAACGCCGTTGGAGGTAAATTCTGCGTGCTTTCGTTGTAAAGTGGACAGTCAACAGAATATGTGAACAGACACTGGAACCTGACAATGCTCACAGAGAGGGGCGGGGAGCCTCTCCATGAATACCACGTGCGTAAAGGGTGGCCAATGCGAAGGCGGGAGGTGTAGTCTCCCACCTCGACATTGGTGACAAAAGGGCCAGAAACCTATACTCGGTTTAATGAATGAATTTGTTATTAAGCAGGCCCAGACCAGCGTTGTTGCCAAAAAGGTGCGAAGGTGGGGTAAACCCCAATATAGTTCAAAAAAGGAACACCTCTATATGAAACTGGAAGTAATGCTGCTGCCCGCACAGTAGTGTCTGCCTGTTCAGCCTTTAACTCACATGACCAGGGACCCAAAAAAAAACAGTATCTTTTTTGCTTGCTAGAATCGGCATAACAAAGTTGGATACGAAGGAACTGGGGTGGGTTATCAATTTTAGGATAGCCTGTAAAGCACTAAAGGAGTCTAAACGACCACAAATGGTGATACAGGCATAGATGCAATACGGATAAGTGCCAAAAGAATGGCATACAATTCAGCCGTAAATATGCTAGCCGGGGGTAATAGATCCCCCTCCACGATGCTGCCCGGAAACACTGCTGCGAATCCGTCCGTCAGACCTTTGAACCATCAGTGTTTCATGCGATGGCATGGGGAATGAGCAAGTGGTCTAGAAAAAAAGGGGAAACCGCCGTAGGTAGGCAGGCTTTCGCGCAAGGTGAAGAATAGAACAGACACGGACAGCAGGAACTTCCCAAGGGTAGGGGGAAAGGAGATGTCCATGAACATATAGTGGTGGTAGCTGAAGGGAAGACAGGAGTGAATGTAGGAAAGAAAAGGGACAAAGTAAGCAGGGCGACGAACAAATAAGCGTCTACTAACATCTGTAACAATCCTATCATGGAAGGATTGCGGGGGGTCATGAAGCGAACACAATACGAATGCAATGTGCATCCCCGGCGATCAGACAAGGGGGTGGGAAAGTTGCTTTCACATAGAGGCTCTCAACCGGGGAAGAGCAAAGAAATGCCCCCAAGGCATGGGGTAATCCCTGGTGATGGATGGGGTTAAGGATGGGAAAAGTTGCGGGGGGGCCGCCGAAATATCTGGTTCCCACAATCGGGTTTGATAAAATTAGGGCTGAACGTGAGCGAAGGAGGTTCTACGATCAGCTCCCCATGAAAAATGTGCGAGGGTTTTAAAAGGTTCAGCCAGCTGTGACAAGTTAAATAAGAGGTAATAGGGATGAGGTTTCCAGGGCAATCGACGGTCAAACCGGGGCCAGAAACCTGACTATCAATTCTGGAATCGTGGCCGTATAAATTCAATGGATGATCAAAGACCCACTGAACGTCTAGTAAACTAATTTGATGAGTTTTGCCACTAGAAAATTTAAACCGTGATGGTGGCCCAATCAGAAACCCGGTTGATGGCATGCTGGAGGGGAAAATGCAATGAGGTGACAGTGCACCTGCCAAGCTATATTAAAGTCATCCCATAAAAGGGGTAAAATTTGGATGGGGAAAGTGAATTATTTATGGGAAAGGAGAAAGAGTGTTGTGCTCAGAACACAGCCCTGGGGACACCTTCAGCTTGGACAAATTCAGGGGAAAACTCATTACTAACCCGGCACGGAAATTCTGTCAGTTAAGAAGGCCTTAAGGAAGAATGGTAGGTTGCCTCGGGGCCTAAGGAGTGGGCCTGGGCCAAGATGATATATCTCCAAGTTGTGTCATAAGCCTTCTCAAAAATCGAAAAAGATGGCGATAACCGAGTGGTTATTAGCAAGGCATTACGAAAAATACGTATCCAAAAGGCAGTAAGGGGGCAATGGCAGAAACCCCACAAAGCCATATTGACTAGGGGAAGCTTTGTGCGTCAAATACCACATCAACGTCTATTAACTAAGCTTCCATCACCCAAACTGCACTGGTAAAAAAAAAAAGGGGCGGTAGTGGGAGGTATCACGTCCCCGTAGTACCCGGTTTTCGAATAGGGAGAACAATAGCAGACTTCCCCAGCTGGGAAGAACTCCCTTCCGACCATATAAAAATTAAAAATTGTAAGAGGACAGTAAGGGCAGACTGATGTAAATGCTTTTTTCTCGAATTTTATGCCGTCTGGCCCAGCTGCCCGATGATCGACAAGCAGATGTTGCCTCCAGCCTTGAAGGGTAAAAGGCACATTATAAGATTCTTCTCTAAAGAAGAAAAGGAACCGATGGTTGATGGGGCCTTTTGTATATCCTGGCGAGCTCGACAATCGTATGCCACTATCATATTTTTTTATTATTTTTTTTTCAGTTCTGTGGTGTTCCTCACTTTCTTTACCAAAGGACTGGACTAGGAGCTTTCTTTGGGCCCATGGGCTTATTTAGTAGTCACCACAATAATCAAGGGCCAAAAACAATGGATTGTTAAGAAATGTTTTGTATGAACCTTCAGGTTAATGTTCACTCAACCAGAAAAATCTACACTGCC
>WNWK01021740.1:0-33665 GCA_009830355.1 Cherax destructor | reverse complement strand
ATGAAGGAGTAACCTAATGTGTGACGGAATCCATAGCAAATGTACTTTAATTCCTTTGTCCCGGATTTTTGAGTATCTATACCTGGCTTCTCCAATGAGCATGCTGTTAGTCATTATATGAGTCAAGAGCTTTCAATGATGACATAGAATCAGTAATGATGAAAGAGTCAAGCTCAGTGTCATAAGTTAGCTTTAGTGCCATAAGGATTGCAAACAATTCAGTTTGAAGTGTAGACGCCCAGTTGTTAATTCTTATGCCTAGTTCAAAAAATTATTATTGTTCTTAACTAGGAGGTGGCAACCAGGCAGATGCAGCCCTGCCAGAAGACTCCTGTTTAGATCCATCAGTGTATATAACTTATTACTACCAGCTAGAGATAAATTATTTTCTGTAAAGACTACAATGGGGTTTACATAGAAATATTAGTTACAATGGTGATTTACATATTATAGATAATAATTACAAAAAGACTATCATACCTAGCATGGCTAGGCATTTGAGCATATAAATCTATTTGATACTACCCGAGATATTAAACAAGGGAAGTGTTTTTGGGTATGTCCAAATGAGACCGAACTGTGAATAAAATCACATCGATATTAAAAGATGACAACACCAAATCGGACTTCATAAAAACATGACAGCTTTCATAACAGTTGGGAAAGTAAAAATCAGGGCCAGATGGTGCTACCGCCCCTGGTACAGATGTTGAAAAAATGGTGACCTGAAGAGGGACAGTAGCTCTAGTGAAATAAATGATGGGGAAACAGGTGTAGATAGGACACAAAAACGTGTTACAAACTAGCAATAACACGGTAGATAGTAAACAAGGGGATGCCCAGGGAAATACTGAAGATAAATTACCGAAACAGTTGAAGGCTCCATTGTTAGCAATAGTAACGAAGACAGACATGAGACAGGAACACACCCACCAATGGGGAACACAGTCACAAAAAACCAGGGCAAACGGAAACCAGGCCTATGTGAATATTATGCACTTGGTATCTGCAGGCATGGCAAATCAGATAGGACATGCAATTATGATCACCCCAGAAAATGCCGTTCCCATATGAAAACAGGCAAATGCAACCTCCCGTTCTGTAAGTTTTTCCACCCTGAAATGTGCCACACATCAATTCAGGAAAGACAGTGCTATAACTTATATTGCCAGGCATACCACTTAAAGGGTACGAGGCGACACAGAACATCCAGATCATGGCAAATCAGGTAGCCACAGCCACTGGGAGAGAGAGGTTTTTAGTGCCAGGAAGGAAAAAAGCTGGCAAGAAATGACAGAAATTGTACACCAACTGCAATCATTTCTGGAGTGGAATCACAGTCAGTGGCCTCCACTCCATTACAACAGATATTAGAGCCAGGAAAAAAAGGCCCCCCTCCCCATACCACCAATACCACCAATCCAACTACATTCATCTTTGCTAATATACAGGGTTTAAAGCCAGCAACAAACAAAGAGGTACTTACATTCGTTGACTGCTTACAGAGTCAAATGCTATGTTTGCGGTTTACAGAGACCACATAAGAGATCACTTGGATAATGAAATATGGATCCCGGGCTACAACCTATACAGTTGACAGAGTGAACAGGCAAAAAGGGTGGGTTGGCCTGTATATCACATAGTCACTTATATGTTCAGAACTACTAAATGCCTCAAATGATGTAGTTGGCATTAGCACAAAGGTCGAGAATCAAAACCTGGTCATCGTGGTTGTCTACAAGCCCCCGGATGCAACGTCCCAACAATTCCAGGAACAGCTTCTGAAATTGACCAGTCTGGAAAATCTTCCAGCTCCTTTCCCCAACATCTTGCTACTGGGGAATTTCAACCTCAGGCACCTAAAATGGAGGAACATTGCAAACAATGTGGTAGCAGAGATAACACCAGGAGGCAGCTCAGATGAAAATTCTCACATGCATGAACTTTTAAATCTCTGTACCAAGTTCACCTTAAACCAGCAAATAGTAGAGCCCACAAGATTAGAGAATACGCTGACCTCATCTTCACATCAATGATGATCTGATACGAAATGTCATCATATCAAAATAATATACTCAGATCACAACATAATAGAGGTCCAGACATGCATGGGGAGCCCCAGATCAACAAATGTGATCAGCCGCGAGGAGCTTTCTCCAAATTCAACTTCAATAACAAAAACATAAGGTGGGACCAAGTAAACCAACTCTAAATGATATAAACTGGGATGATTGCCTAAGCTTCACGGATCCCAACCTATGTCTAGAACAAATTAACTCTGGTACTCGAGGTTTGCTCAAGGCAAATTCCTTAAGGAAAAGGAGGAGAAGATGCAACCGAAAGAGAGGAGCTCTATACAGGCGAAGGCAAAGAATAACGGAGTGGCTACAGGAGGCCAATATCTCTGAAATACGTAGGAGACACTAGTCAGAGAAATAGCAAGCATTGAATTAAAACTAAAGGAATCTTCAGGAATCAATAGACACGGAAGAACAAAAGCCATAAATGAAATTGAAAGAAACCCAAAGTATTTCTTTTCCTATGCAAAATCAAAGTCGAGAACAATAACCGTATTGGGCCCCTACTTAAACCGGATGGGTCCTACAGATGACAGCAAGGAAATGAGGAGTTACTTAAAGTCCCAGTATGACTCAGTTTTTAGCGAGCCACTAACCAGACTGAAAATCGAAAACCTAAATGATTTTTATGAGAGTGCCACAGAACTTGACAGACGCATGCCTTTCTGACATCACCACGACGCCAAATGATCTTCGAAAAAGGCAATAAATGACATGCCCATGCACTCCGTTGCAGGCCCAGACTCATGGAACTCCGTGTTCATCAAGAACTGCAAGAAGCCCTATCACATGCTTTTAACATCCTATGGAGATGGAGCATGGACACTGGGATCGTCCTGCAGCTCAAAAAACAACAGACATAGCCCCGCTCCACAAAGGGGGCAGTAAAGCAAGAGCAAAGAACTACAGACCAATTGCGCTAACGTCCCATATCATAAAAATCTTTGAAAGGGTTCTAAGAAGCAAGATCGCCACCCATCTTGATACCCATCAATTGCACAACAGGACAGCATGGGTTTAGAGCAGGCCGCTTCTGTCTGTCCCAACTACTGGACCACTACGACAAGGTCCTGGATGCTCTAGAAGATAAACAGAATGCAGATGTTATATACACAGATTTTGCAAAGCCTTTGACAAGTGTGACCATGGTGTAATAGCACACAAAATGCGTGATAAAGGAATAACAGGAAAAGTTGGTAGATGGATCTATAATTTCCTAACACGTAGAACACAAAGAGTAGTAGTCAACAGAGTAAAGTCTGAGGCAGCTACTGTGAAAAGCTCTGTTCCACAAGGCACAGTACTTGCTCCCATCCTATTCCTCATCCTCATATCAGACATTGACAGGGATATAAGCCACAGTACTGTGTCTTCCTTTGCAGATGACACCCGAATCTGTATGACAGTGTCCACCGTTGAAGACACTGCAAGACTCCAAGCAGACATAAACCAAATCTTTAAATGGGCTGCAGAAAACAATATGAAGTTCAATGATGAGAAATTTCAATTACTCAGATACGGAAAACGTGAAGAAATTAAAATCTCATTGGAGTACAAAACTAATTCCAACCACACAATAGAGCGAAAAACTAATGTCAAAGACTTGGTAGTGATCATGTCAGAGGATCTCACCTTCAAGGACCATAACAATGTAGCAATTGCATCTGCTCGAAAAATGACAGGATGGATAATGAGAACCTTCAAAACCTGGGATGCCAAGCCCATGTTGACACTTTACAGATCGCTTGTTCTATCTAGGCTAGAATATTGCTGCACACTAACCGCACCTTTCAAGGCGGGTGAAATTGCTGACCTTGAAAATGTGCAGAGAACCTTCACCGCACGCATAACTGCGATAAACCACCTCAACTACTGGGAACGCTTGAAGTTCCTAAACCTGTGCTCTCTAGAACGCAGGCAGGAGAGATACATTATTATATACACATGGAAAATTCTTGAGGGCTTAGTACCAAACTTGCACACAAAAATCACTCCCTACGAAAGCAAAAGACTCGGCAGGCGATGTAACATCCCCCCAATGAAGAGCAGGGGTGCCACTAGCACGTTGAGGGACAACACAATAAGTGTGAGGGGCCCAAGATTGTTCAACTGCCTCCCAGCATACATCAGGGGGATTACCAACAAGCCCCTGGCTGTCTTCAAGCAGGCACTGGACAGGCACCTCAAGTCGGTACCTGATCAGCCGGGCTGTGGTTCGTACGTTGAACTGCGTGCAGCCAGCAGTAACAGCCTGGTTGATCAGGCTCTGGTCCAACAGGAGGCCTGGTCACAGACCGGGCGGCGGGGGCGTTGACCCCTGGAATTCTCTCCAGGTAGACTCCAGGTAGTTATGGAGCATATTGATATTGGAGATGGGTAACTGCATTACACTTTGTAAATTTAGTAATGAGAATGGTTTTGTCTTGGATTAATACACATTTTCTACTAAAGCGTCTGTCTGGCGCTCAGCAGAGGGAGGATCGAGCCTCCACCACGTCTGCAGCTGAATGACCCACATGGGTTTAGCACTTAAAATGAACTATTTATTTATTTATTCCTATATAGGAGTATCTTAGGCAAACTTATGACTAGTTTAAGATTTGTAAGGCAAAAGATTTATTCACAATTTTATTTTTCCAGTCACTTGGGTGAGTGTAAGTGTATATTACCTGGAGTCTACCTGGAGAGAATCCCAGGGGTCAACGCCCCCGCGGCCCGGTCCGTGACCAGGCCTCCTGTTGGACCAGAGCCTGATCAACCAGGCTGTTACTGCTGGCCGCACGCAGTCCAACGTACGAACCACAGCCCGGCTGATCAGGTACCGACTTGAGGTGCTTGTCCAGTGCCTGCTTGAAGACAGCCAGGGGCTTGTTGGTAATCCCCCTGATGTATGCTGGGAGGCAGTTGAACAATCTTGGGCCCCTGACACTTATTGTGCTGTCCCTCAACGTGCTAGTGGCACCCCTGCTCTTCATTGGGGGAATGTTACATCGCCTTCCGAATCTTTTGCTTTCGTAGGGAGTGATTTGTGTGTGCAAGTTTGGTACTAAGCCCTCGAGAATTTTCCATGTGTATATAATAATGTATCTCTCCCACCTGCATTCTAGAGAGTACAGGTTTAGGAACTTCAAGCGTTCCCAGTAGTTGAGGTGGTTTATCGCACTTATGCGTGCGGTGAAGGTTCTCTGCACATTTTCAAGGTCAGCAATTTCACCCGCCTTGAAAGGTGCAGTTAGTGTGCAGCAATATTCCAGCCTAGATAGAACAAGCGATCTGTAAAGTGTCAACATGGGCTTGGCATCCCTGGTTTTGAAGGTTCTCATTATCCATCCTGTCATTTTTCGAGCAGATGCAATTGCTACATTGTTATGGTCCTTGAAGGTGAGATCCTCTGACATGATCACTCCCAGGTCTTTGACATTAGTTTTTCGCTCTATTGTGTGGTTGGAATTAGTTTTGTACTCCGATGAGATTTTAATTTCTTCACGTTTTCCGTATCTGAGTAATTGAAATTTCTCATCATTGAACTTCATATTGTTTTCTGCAGCCCATTTAAAGATTTGGTTTATGTCTGCTTGGAGTCTTGCAGTGTCTTCAATGGTGGACACTGTCATACAGATTCGGGTGTCATCTGCAAAGGAAGACACAGCACTGTGACTTATATCCCTGTCAATGTCTGATATGAGGATGAGGAATAGGATGGGAGCAAGTACTGTGCCTTGTGGAACAGAGCTTTTCACAGTAGCTGCCTCAGACTTTACTCTGTTGACTACTACTCTTTGTGTTCTACGTGTTAGGAAATTATAGATCCATCTACCAACTTTTCCTGTTATTCCTTTATCACGCATTTTGTGTGCTATTACACCATGGTCACACTTGTCAAAGGCTTTTGCAAAATCTGTGTATATAACATCTGCATTCTGTTTATCTTCTAGAGCATCCAGGACCCTGTCGTAGTGGTCCAGTAGTTGGGACAGACAGGAGCGGCCTGCTCTAAACCCATGCTGTCCTGGGTTGTGCAATTGATGGGTATCAAGATGGGTGGCGATCTTGCTTCTTAGAACCCTTTCAAAGATTTTTATGATATGGGACGTTAGCGCAATTGGTCTGTAGTTCTTTGCTATTACTTTACTGCCCCCTTTGTGGAGCGGGGCTATGTCTGTTGTTTTTAGTAGCTGCGGGACGATCCCAGTGTCCATGCTCCCTCTCCATAGGATGTTAAAAGCATGTGATAGGGGCTTCTTGCAGTTCTTGATGAACACGGAGTTCCATGAGTCTGGACCTGGAGCGGAGTGCATGGGCATGTCATTTATTGCCTTTTCGAAGTCATTTGGCGTCGTGATGATGTCAGAAAGGCATGCATCTGTCAAATTCTGTGGCACTCTCGTGAAAAAATCATTTAGGTTTTCGATTTTCAGTCTGGTTAGTGGCTCGCTAAAGACTGAGTCATACTGGGATTTAAGTAACTCACTCATTTCCTTGCTGTCATCTGTGTAGGACCCATCCGGTTTAAGTAGGGGCCCAATACTGGTTGTTGTTCTCGACTTTGATTTTGCATAGGAAAAGAAATACTTAGGGTTTCTTTCAATTTCATTTATGGCTCTTAGTTCTTCCCGTGTCTCTTGATTCCTATAAGATTCCTTTAGTTTTAATTCGATGTTTGCTATTTCTCTGACTAGTGTCTCCCTACGTATTTCAGAGATATTGGCCTCCTGTAGCCGCTCCGTTTTTCTGTGCCTTCGCCTGTATAGGAGCGCCTCTCTTTCTAGTTTGCATCTTCTCCTCCTTTTCCTTAAGGGAATTTGCCTTGAGCAAACCTCAAGTACCACAGAGTTAATTTGTTCTAGACATAGGTTGGGATCCGTGATGCTTAGGCAATCTTCCCAGTTTATATCATTTAGGACTTGGTTTACTTGGTCCAACCTTATGTTTTTGTTATTGAAGTTGAATTTGGAGAAAGCTCCTCACGGCTGATCACATTTTGTTGATCTGGGGCTCCCGCATGCATGTCTGGACCTCTATTATATTGTGATCTGAGTATATTGTTTTTGATATGATGACATTTCGTATCAGATCATCATTGTTGGTGAAGATGAGGTCCAGCGTATTCTCTAATCTTGTGGGCTCTACTATTTGCTGGTTTAAGGTGAACTTGGTGCAGAGATTTAAAAGTTCATGCATGTGTGAATTTTCATCTGAGCTGCCTCCTGGTGTTATCTCTGCTACCACATTGTTTGCAATGTTCCTCCATTTTAGGTGCCTTAGGTTGAAATCCCCAGTAGCAAGATGTTGGGGGCAGGAGCTGGAAGATTTTCCAGACAGTGGTCAATTTTCAGAAGCTGTTCCTGGAATTGTTGGGACGTTGCATCCGGGGGCTTGTAGACAACCACGATGACCAGGTTTTGATTCTCGACCTTTATTGCTAATACTTCAACTACATCATTTGAGGCATTTAGTAGTTCTGAACATATAAGTGACTCTGTGATATACAGGCCAACCCCCCCTTTTTGCCTGTTCACTCTGTCACACCTGTATAGGTTGTAGCCCGGGATCCATATTTCATTGTCCAAGTGATCTCTTATGTGGGTCTCTGTGAAAGCCGCAAACATAGCATTTGACTCTGTAAGCAGTCCACGAATGTAAGGTACCTTGTTGTTTGTTGCTGGCTTTAGACCCTGTATATTAGCAAAGATGAATGTAGTTGGATTGGTGGTATTGGTGGTATGGATGGGGGTCTTTTTTTCCTGGCTCTAATATCTGTTGTAATGGAGTGGAGGCCACTGACTGTGATTCCACTCCAGAAATGATTGCAGTTGGAGTACAATTTCTATCATTTCCTGCCAGCTTTTTTTCCTTCCTGGCACTAAAAAACCTCTCTCTCCGGAGTGGCTGTGGCTACCCTGATTTTGCCATGGTCTGGATGTTCTGTGTAGCCTCGTACCCTTTAGGTGGTATGCCTGGCAATATAAGTTATAGCACTGTCTTTCCTGAATTGATGTGTGGCACATTTCAGGGTGGAAAAACTTACAGGACGGGAGGTTGCATTTGCCTGTTTTCATATGGGAACGGCATTTTCTGGGGTGATCATAATTGCATGTCCCATCTGATTTCCCAGATTTGCCATGCCTGCAGATACCAAGTGCATAATATTCACATAGGCCTGGTTTCCGTTTGCCCTGGTTTTTTGTGACTGTGTTCCCCATTGGTGGGTGTGTTCCTGTCTCATGTCTGTCTTCGTTACTATTGCTAACAATGGGGCCTTCAGCTGTTTCCGGTAATTTATCTTCAGTATTTCCCTGGGCATCCCCTTGTTTACTATCTACCGTGGTATTGCTAGTTTGTACCACTGTTTTGTGTGTGTTCTTGTCTACACCTGTTTCCCCATCATTTATTTCACTAGAGCTACTGTCCCTCTTCAGGTCACCATCATTTATTTCTCCATTCTTAAATATATTGGGTATCATTTCAACATCTGTACCAGGGGCGGTAGCACCATCTGGCCCTGATTTTTTACTGTCCCAACTGTTATAGAAAGCTGTCATGTTTTTTATGAAGTCCGATTTGGTGTTGTCATCTTTTAATATCGATGTGGTTTTATTCCACAGTTCGGTCTCATTTGGACATACCCAAAAACACTTCCCTTGAATGCCTACACAATGGGCGTGGGAGCATTTACCACAAAAGATGCATGTAATCCATGCAGAGGAACGTTTGCTTGTTTGGTTGCATATTACACAGGGTTTCATGATTTATTTTGTTGGTTGCTTTACTGTATATTCTACTAATAGGTTCCCTGAAGTGGTGATCCGTCTATTTCTATCGTATCTATTTTATTTGCATGTGTAAGTGTTGGACAATCTTACCTCGTAGAAGTTATTCTTACTGTTATTGTTATTGTTTGGGTGATTGATAAGGTCCCCTAAAACTCCGTCCGAACAGGTGTTTTATGTGTGCATGATACAAGTAAGAGAATAGGTGTTTTATGTGTGCATGATACAAGTAAGAGAATAGGTGTTTTATGTGTGCATGATACAAGTAAGAGAATAGGTGTTTTATGTGTGCATGATACAAGTAAGAGAATAGGTGTTTTATGTGTGCATGATACAAGAGAACAGGTGTTTTATGTGTGCTTGATACAAGTAAGAGAATAGGTGTTTTATGTGTGCATGATACAAGTAAGAGAACAGGTGTTTTATGTGTGCATGATACAAGTAAGAGAACAGGTGTTTTATGTGTGCATGATACAAGTAAGAGAATAGGTGTTTTATGTGTGCATGATACAAGTAAGAGAATAGGTGTTTTATGTGTGCATGATACAAGTAAGAGAATAGGTGGTTTATGTATGCATGATACAAGTAAGAGAATAGGTGTTTTATGTGTGCATGATACAAGTAAGAGAATAGGTGTTTTATGTGTGAATGATACAAATAAGAGAATAGGTGTTTTATGTGTGCATGATACAAGAGAACAGGTGTTTTATGTGTGCTTGATACAAGTAAGAGAATAGGTGTTTTATGTGTGCATGATACAAGTAAGAGAACAGGTGTTTTATGTGTGCATGATACAAGTAAGAGAACAGGTGTTTTATGTGTGCATGATACAAGTAAGAGAATAGGTGTTTTATGTGTGCATGATACAAGTAAGAGAATAGGTGTTTTATGTGTGCATGATACAAGTAAGAGAATAGGTGGTTTATGTATGCATGATACAAGTAAGAGAATAGGTGTTTTATGTGTGCATGATACAAGTAAGAGAATAGGTGTTTTATGTGTGAATGATACAAATAAGAGAATAGGTGTTTTATGTGTGCATGATACAAGTAAGAGAATAGGTGTTTTATGTGTGAATGATACAAATAAGAGAATAGGTGTTTTATGTGTGCATGATACAAGTAAGAGAATAGGTAGTTTACAAACAACAAACAAACAAACAAATTTTATTTCATTGCAGATTACATGGGTATCGGAAGTTACAATGTAAATTGAGTGCAAGGAGAGCCACTGACATGCCATGGCATTAGGGGCAGCTTATTCAAGTCCTTAAAAACTATGTACTTAATATTAGAGAAATTTATTGAGTTTATTGAGTTTATACAAGTAAGAGAATAGGTGTTTATGTGTGCATGATACAAGTAAGAGAATAGGTGTTTTATGTGTGCATGATACAAGTAAGAGAATAGGTGTTTTATGTGTGCATGATACAAGTAAGAGAATAGGTGGTTTATGTTTGCATGATACAAGTAAGAGAATAGGTGGTTTATGTGTGCATGATACAAGTAAGAGAATAGGTGTTTTATGTGTGCATGATACAAGTAAGAGAATAGGTGGTTTATGTTTGCATGATACAAGTAAGAGAATAGGTGGTTTATGTGTGCATGATACAAGTAAGAGAATAAGTGGTTTATGTGTGCATGATACAAGTAAGAGAATAGGTGGTTTATGTGTGCATGATACAAGTAAGAGAATAGGTGGTTTATGTGTGCATGATACAAGTAAGAGAACAGGTGTTTTATGTGTGCATGATACAAGTAAGAGAATAGGTGTTTTATGTGTGCATGATACAAGTAAGAGAATAGGTGGTTTTCATGTAGTTAGCTGAGGTGGGTGCGTCAGGGAGATAAGATGTGTTTTAATGGTGGTATTGAAAGTGGTGGTTGAGTCTGCAGTTCTAGAGTTTTCAGGACGGAGTTCCAGATTTTAGACCCTTTAATGTACATTGAATTTTTGTATAGGTTTAGCCAGACGGGGAATGTCATATAGATTTTTGTGCTTGGTATTGTGCCTGTGGGTCCTGTCACAACTATCAAGAAAGTGTTTTTGTTCAGGGTTAATATTGGAATTTATGGTTCTGTACATGTAAGTTGCAGAGTAGTAAGTGTGGATGTTTTTGCAGTGAGTAAGTTTAGGTCCTTGAAGAGTAGGGGGGGTGTTGCCTGGGATTGGATTGTGTGATAAGTCTTACTGCGGCTTTTTGTTGGGTTATTATTGGTTTTAGGTGTGTTACTGCTGTTGATCTCCATGCACAAATGGCATATGTGAGGTAGGGATAGATGAGTGAATAGTATAGTGTGAGTAGGGCTGATTGTGGTACATAGTAACGTATCTTAGAGAGGATCCCCACAGTTTTGGACACTTTCTTTGTTATGTGTTAGATATGGGTGCTGAATTTCAGGCTGCTGTCAAGATGAAGGTCCAGGAATTTGCCCTCGTTATGTTTAGCAATAGGTGTAGTGTTGATCTTAATGTTTAATTGTGGATCACCTGCTCTGTTGCCAAACATAATATAGAAGGTCTTATCAGTGTTGAGTGTAAGTTTATTGGCTGTCATCCATGTAGATATTTTTAGTAATTCGTCGTTAACAATGGTGTTGAGCGTGGCAAAATTTCATAAGTCGTGTCGTCAGCAAAGAGAATTAGTTTCAGGTGTTGTGATACATTGAGAAGATCATTGAAGTATAAGAGGAAGAACAGGGGACCAAGGACACTTCCCTGTGGTACTCCAGTATCAAGTTGTCGTGTTGAGGAGGTTGTGTCTTTAATGATGACGTATTTATACCTGTTAGCAAAGTAGGATTTGAAGTATGCAAGTGCATGACCTCTTATACCATAGTGGTTCAGTTTGTGGAGTAGGATGCTGTGATTTACTGTGTCGAAAACTTTCCTTAGGTCAATAAATAGTCCTAATGAATATTCCTTTTTTCGAGTGCTGTGTAAAGCAGGTCTATCGTTTTTAAGATTTCATCGTTAGTGCTTTTATTTTTTCTGACGCCAAATTGGCAGGGGTTGAGTATGCTTTGTGTCGTTATAAACGAGTATAATCTCTTGTGCACAAGTTTCTCGAAGATTTTGGATATCAACCGTAAGTTTGATATTGGTTTATAGTTGTTAACGTCTGTGGGGTCACCACCTTTGTGTATTGGTGTAACCCTCGCTGTTTTGAGTAGTGTCGGGAAAGTGCTAGTTTCTAGTGATTTATTAAAAAGTAATGAAATAGGACGTGAAAGGACATGATCAGGGGGAACATTAAAACGTTTCCGTTTGAATATTCCACCAGGAATGATAGTATTACCTATATCTAGTGAGGTTAACCTTAGGAAATGATCTGATGATATATCTGTTACAATGGAAGACTCACAGCTGGCAGAAGTAATGTTGAAGCCAAGACACAGATCAAGGATGCCTCCATAGATATGTGTGGGTTCAAGGTCACCTACAATTTGCACATTATCATGACTATTTAACAGTGACAACAGTTAATTACCATTACGATTACCAAACTGTGAGCTTCCAATGCTTTTGTGTCTTGCATTATAATCTCCAATGATAAGAGTAGGCTCAGACTGAGCACAAGTTGGGAGCTCCAAGTAATTGAACTTATCAGCAGGAGCATACAAATTAAATATGTTGAGAGCAGAGTTCCCAATATAAATCCTAACACCATGGTATTGCAGTCCCTCCATGTGTGAGAAGTTGATGGGGAAGTGATTTTTTAATATATAGAACACAAGAGTTAGTAGATTTGAGGTTATATGCAACAAATGATGGCAATTTAGGGGGTGACATCCAAGAGTCTGCTTATTTTTTAGTATGCATCATGGACATGTGGCTCCTCTTGCATGATAGAATGATGATAGATGGACTGACTGGTGTCAATCTCCCTCAGTCTTAAGTCAATAAAATTCAGTTGAAGTTATTTTCGTATTATTGTTCATAAACTGCCAACTGACAACCCAAGATAGTAATCTATTCTCTTTTTTGGTCGATGTTCCTTTTCCGAGGACTGGAAGTCATTGCTCGATACGACGTACACTGTCAGTGGCCCTATAAACCCCAACCCCAACAACAATAACAACAACAACACTTGTTGCTCCTACCTCTCTTGCACTGAGCCTCACGGATTTCACAAGGACTGTTTGGAAGGAAATCCATCATTTGTGGCAGAAGGAACTGGTACGATCCCTCTCTACTTCGGCACTGAGTTCTGTCCGAGCTTACAATGGCCCTGCCCTTGGTCTCACCATCCCAATCACTCAGTGGATGTTGCATTGACTCGCCTGCAGGTTGGGCACTCACGACTGGTGGCTCATCTACACCGCCTTTGACTGACGGACTCTCCGTACTGCCCGTGGTGTCCCTCACAGCCTGAGACAGTGGAACACTTCCTACTGTGGTGCCCACGTTATCACGGACTGTTCTCCGTGCGGCCTTGCACATGTTTGTGGTGCAATCTTTAACCCTACCTCTCCTTCTTAATGGGGAGGGGCTTGATCCTCCAGACCGTCAGGAGATATTGGCCTGTACCTGCACATTCTTGCTGGCTTCAGGGCGCATTAAGGACATATAATACGCAGTTATTAGTCTAACATCCTTCCACATGGCTGACTGGCATTCAATCACCAGCTACTGCCAGACGTGCAACTACGAAGAGACGTTCTAACCATACTGACAGTAGCTGACCATTATATCAACTGCACCAGTGTTAATGGCAGGGAAGCTCAGCAGAAACCGCTAAATCTACTAAACAAACTCCAAGGAAACAGGTTATAGCGACGGTTCTTTCCCTCAGTGCTAAAGGTGGGAAGAAAGTGGATTAGAAAAGAATATGTTTTAATAGCTGACTTCCATATTAACTGACCAGTGTACATTAGAAGGGAAACATAGGAGAAAACGCTAAATCTAACGACAAAACTCCAAGGAATCTGTCAGGGGCAGTAGCCGTTTTTTCCTCACTGCTTTTAAATATAGCTGACACATCAACTCTATGAGGACCAGTCAACAACGCGACCAGCCCCGCTAAATGGGATTGATGGGGGTTTGGAAGTACATCACTAATGATTAAAACTTTTTCTTACCCTGCAAGGTTGGAAATGACAAGAAGTGATGAAGTGGGAAGAGGTGAGTGAAGGGAGTTTCAAGTAAAGGGTGAGGGGGGTATGTGTTAACAAGCAATTTACTAGTATCCAGTGGTGATTTCTAGAGTAGTTACTAGGCCATTGCTAGGTGTCTGATATAGTAGTTACTAGGCCATTGCTAGGTGTCTGATAGAGTAGTTACTAGGCCATTGCTAGGTGTCTGATAGAGTAGTTACTAGTCATTGCTAGGTGTCTGATAGAGTAGTTACTTGTAGGGTCTTTACTATCATGCTAGGTGTCTGATAGAGTAGTTACTAGGCCATTGCTAGGTGTCTGATAGAGTAGTTACTAGCCTTTGCTAGGTGTCTGATAGAGTAGTTACTAGGCCATTGCTAGGTGTCTGATAGAAGTGGTTTCTAGACAAATGCTAGAGTTGTGAGTGATAGAGTAGTTACTAGGCTGGCTAAGGTGCTCTGGTAGATCATGGCTTGCGTTTAATAATAAAGTGACCATGGCTCAAATAAGAAATGACATGGCTGTTGTGAAGTGACATGGCTGGCGTAGAGTGACCATGGCTGGCGTAAGAGTGACCATGGCTGGCGTAAGAGTGACCATGGCTGGCGTAAGAGTGACCATGGCTGGCGTAAGAGTGACCATGGCTGGCGTAAGTGACCATGGCTGGCGTAAGAGTGACCATGGCTGGCGTAAGAGTGACCATGGCTGGCGTAAGAGTGACCATGGCTGGCGTAAGAGTGACCATGGCTGGCGTAAGAGTGACCATGGCTGGCGTAAGAGTGACCATGGCTGGCGTAAGAGTGACCATGGCTGGCGTAAGAGTGACCATGGCTGGCGTAAGAGTGACCATGGCTGGCGTAAGAGTGACCATGGCTGGCGTAAGAGTGACCATGGCTGGCGTAAGAGTGACCATGGCTGGCGTAAGAGGGGTTTACGCCGCTATAATTATATTTCTCATGATACTGAATTTCTTTGAAGGAAATCAGTCATGGGGTCTGCAAAAGGTGAATGGGGTGGTAGCTCCCTGGAGAGTGAAAGCCCAACAGTGGCCACCCTACCAGAAACGTAAGTGCCACTATCGCCCCAAGGTATGGCAACCCCTCATATCCAAACAAACACAGTGGCGCACAGCTTTTATAGTGGCGCTATTAAGTAGTTGTAAGGGGTGGGGAGCAGTAGGATTGAATACTATGTTTGTTTGGTTCAGTCATTTATAATTGTGTTGTTATTGTTGTTGTTGTTATGGAGCGGCTTTGGAGAGTACATTGTTATGGTTACTCAGCGTTTCAATAACCTACAACCACTACAGTGGCGACGAGGATGGGATCATCAGAGCCAAGGATAGTGGGCCAATGTGGCCTGAAGTAGTAGGGATATTGCCAGCCGAGGACATTGCAGCAGAACGGTGATACAGCAGCAACAAGTGGCAGCATGGCAGCACAAGGAAGGTTGGAACCTTTCGACCCACGTAAGATTTCTTTGGAGCTCTGGCTAAGCTTGTTGGAAGCCAATTTCGCTCACTTAGGAATTAAAGAGCAAGATAACAAGAGGAATTTCTTGCTAGTGTCCCTGGGATCAGAAACTTACAGTGTTTTTCGTAATGTGTGTGCACCAGATTTACCACACACGAAGCGTTACGACGACTTGGTAGCGGCACTGAAAAGTTATTATGCAGTGAAACCAGCCTACCACCGCAGTTTGTTGGCTTTTCAGCAGAGGAAGAAACGACAGGGTGAGTCCTTGCATGAATTATATACAGATTTAAAAGCATTGGCTGTGAACTGTACCTTTGGGGGACAATTTGACCCCAGAGTGAGGGACCAGTTGTTTATGGCGGTGGCGGATGAAGTGTATTTTCCTCACCTAGTTGCAGAAAATTTGGATTTGCAAAGTGTGCAGTCTGCAAAACTATTTGACAAACTTTTGAACTTGGAACAGGCATTTGTTACAGATCAGAACTCTGCTCCTGCGGTACAAGTGATTAATGCTGTGAAATGTAAACATTGTGGGTTCCAGCACAGTAGTAGTACTTGTAGGTTTAAAGACTTTTTCTGTAATAAGTGTCATAAGAAAGGCCACTTGAGAAGAGTGTGTAGAGAGAAATCGTCAAAAGTGTCTCCTAAGGCTGTATCAAATTCGAGTATTGACAAAAACAGGACAGCAAGGACACAGCAGTCACCTAGATATCCTAGAACAAAGTCAATTAAGGTGCTGGATGGCGGTGATAGTTCAGAGGATGAGGAAGTGATGAGCTTATATGCCTTAGAGGATAGAGTGTTTTCCATGAAGGCAGAGAAATATGGGTTTATCATTAACAATCAACAGGTACCTTTTAAGATTGACAGTGGGGCGTCCATCTCGACTTTATCCAAAGACTGGGTAGAGGCAGTAAAGGGGCACATTGAGCCATGTTCTAGGAGGGTAAATGCATATGTTAACTGGAAAATAAACCTTCTGGGACAGGTGGTTTTGCCGGTAAGATATAATAACGTAGAGGTGTCACAGTGTTTTATGTAGTGAAATCCCATAATAGTAACTTGTGTGGGAAAGACCTCATTGGATGAATGAATTGGAATTGAATTGGATTGGATGAATCTACCAAAATTAACAAACTAGACAGTGCTGAAGAAATGTTAGATAATTTTAGGGTAGATTCTAGTAAACCTATCTCCAGCTTTGTGGCCAAAATTCATGTGAAAAGTGATGCTGTTCCTAAGTTTGTGAAAGCACGGCCAGTACCATTTTTTCACAAAGAGATGATTGAGAATGAATTAGAAAATTAGTGCAGAAAGGCATTATTGAGCCTATTTCGCATAGTGAATGGTCTGTCCTATTGTCCCAGTATTAAAGGCTGACTCTAAGTCTATGAGAATATGTGGGGATTTTAAATATGTAAATCAAAACATTCATTGTGAAAGATATCCTTTACCCAGGATTGAGGAATTATTGTCTGTAGTGGGTAAAGGTAAAATATTTACAAAATTAGATTTGAAGGATGCTTATTTACAGATACCTGTAGATGAGAGGAGCCAACATCTTTTAGTAATTAATACCCACAGGGTCTTTTTAAATATAAGAGATTACCATTTGGAATTTCCTCATCTCCTGGTATTTTCCAGAAATTTATTTCCCAATTGTTTGTTAACCTGGATGGGGTTGCATCCTATTTAGATGATATCATAATATGTGGTGCCACGGAAGTTGAGCATGATGTCAGACTCAGGCAGGTGTTGAGTATTTTACAAGAGCATAATGTAGTACTGAATAAGGATAAGTCAGTGTTGAAAGCCAGATCTATTGCATATCTGGGGTATGAGATTTCTGGGGCAGGTATTAAACCCTCTTCTCAGAAGGTGGAGGCTCTTGTGAATTTACCTTCACCTACGTCTGTAGGAGAAGTTCAGTCTTTTGTGGGGATGGTGACTTACTATTGTAAGTTTATTAAGAATTTTTCTTTAATTTTGGCACCACTGTATGATTTGTTAAAAAAGGGGGCTACATTTGAGTGGTCTTCAGTGGAAGAGGAAGCTGTTCAAAGGATTAAAAAACAATTGGAGTGTTCAGCTTTGTTGACTAATTTTACGGGAGAGCATCCATTAATAATTGAGGTTGATGCTTCTTCTGTGGGTGTTGGATGTGAATCCAGGTAGTAAATGGCCAGGAAAACCCTGGTATTTTGCTATAAGAAACTTTCTCCGGCAGAACAGAATTATTCTCAACTTGATAAAGAAGGTCTAGCTTTGGTGTATGCTGTAAGAAATTCAGATATTTTTGCTAGGAGAAAGTTTGTTGCTCACAGATCATAAACCATTGCTAGGGTTGTTTGGTAAAGGAAACATATTCCAGTAAATGCAAATGCCAGAATTCAGGTTGGGCTCTGTTATTAGCTCAGTATGATTATGAATTGTCATTCAAGGCTGGTAAGGAAAATGTTATTGCAGATGCATTTAGTAGATTACCTATTGAAGATCACAGCTTAGAATCAGGTATACCTTTGGAATATGTGAGATTAGTAGAGTTCCTCGATTTCAAACACTTATCATTTGACAAAGAGGGAACTGGGATAGATGCTGTATTATCCCAAGTAGTAAATAATGTTAAATATGGATGGTGTAAAAACAGTGTATTTTTATCTGATTATAATTCAGTCAAATCAGATCTGACTGTTCATGATAATGTATTATTGTATAGAAATAGAGTGGTAGTGCCTGTAAAATTGAGATGTAAGGTATTGGAGCATCTGCATATAGGTCATAATGGTATCAATGCTATGAAACAGAAGCTAGGCAGTGGGTCTGGTGGCCAAAGATGGACCAAGATATTGCAGAAGTGACAAAGAAATTGTCCCATTTGTTTTCAGAATTTTAAGCCAAATTCATCTCCTGTCCTATCTTGGCCCAGCACTGGGACACCATGGTCTAGAGTGCATATAGATTATGCAGGTCCTGTTGAGGGCAAATATTTTTGGTAATTGTGGATTCCTTTTCAAAATTCTTAGATGTGCAAGTAACTAGTCCATGACATCCACAGTTACTACTGAGTTACTGAGGAAATCCTTTTGTAATTTTGGGTTACCAGACACAGTTGTGTCAGATAATGCTGCTTATTTTGTCTCACAAGAGCTGGAAGCCTTCTTTAGTAAGAATAGTATTGAACATGTTACTCCAGCCCCATACCATCCTTCATCAAATGGTCTGGCGGAGAGGGCGGTAAGGTCATTGAAGGAAGGTTTACACAAGTTTATAAAAGGTTCTCTCAATACCAGATTATGTAGGTTCTTATATAACCATAGGAAAACTGTTCATTCCTCCACAAATAAGACACCAGCAGAAATGATGTTTCATACGAATTTTAAAGTCCCTGTATCGGCTGTCAAATGTCATGTTAAAGAGGACAATTCATTGCCTAACATGCCTGCTGGTGACCTTCAAGGAGTGGTGAAGCATTTTAAAGTTGATGATGCTGTGTATGCAAGGAACTTTGGGAAAGGTGACCCTTGGTTAGAAGGAAAAATTGTGGAGGTATTAGGGGTTAGGAATTATAAAGTGTTAATTAGAGGGTTTGGTAACATGATATGGAAAAGGCATATAGATCAGCTCATGCCAAGGTTTAGGAGTGGAGAACAACCACTGATTCCAACAGTACCAGAAGCAGTAAGGAGTGGTTTAAAGGAACTGCCCACAACAGATAATAATGGTAATAAACTTAAAGAGCAGGTTAGCATACAGGAAGAACCTCCTGGGAGGTTTGATAAGGGGACCAGCCGGGTGAGAGAAGAGGAGGCACCTGAGGACAGTGCAAACCCTCCAATTCTCCGGCGTTCCAGCAGAGTTGTCAAACCTCCAGATAGGTTGGATTTATAAGTTGGATGATATAATGTAATTTAGAAAAGGAGGAATGTAAGGGGTTGGGAGCAGTAGGGGATTGAATACTATGTTTGTTTGGTTCAGTCATTTATAATTGTTTTGTTATTGTCGTTGTTGTTATGGAGCAGCCTTAGAGAGTACATGGTTTTAGTTACTCTGGGTTTTACTAACCTATAACCACTACAGTTACAATATAAAACGCTTAGATAGGAAAAGAAAAGGTGGTGGGGTATGTGCCTACATAAAGAACGACTTAGCCTATAATCCAAGACCTGATTTAAATGACAATAAACTGGAGATTCTATGGTTTGAAGTGTTGCTACCCAAGACCAAACCCATCTTAGTAGGAACTAGTTATCGCCCTCCCGCCCATGACCAGTTCTTAGAGGACTTTTCGAGAGTCTTGTCAGGACTTGATAACAATGTAGAGACAGTAATACTGGGAGACTTCAACATCTGTTTTCAACAGCAAAATAACGGGCTATGTAAAAGATATAAGCAAATGCTGGATTTAAATAGTTACACCAACTAATTAATACACCAACCCGGATCACACAGTTCTCAGCCACCCTAATTGACCACATACTTTGTAACCGCCCTGAGAACATTAGTCAGTCAGGGTCATTACCACAGGTCTTAGTGATCATTTCATCATTTACTGTACCAGGAAAATTACTAGGGAACGGATAGGCTTACACAAGACAATAAAAGTTAGGTCAACTAGATGTTTAGCAATAGGTGTAGTGTTGATCTTAATGTTTAATTGTGGATCACCTGCTCTGTTGCCAAACATAATATAGAAGGTCTTATTAGTGTTGAGTGTAAGTTTATTGGCTGTCATCCATGTTGATATTTTTATTAATTCGTCGTTAGCAATGGTATTATGCGTGGCAAGATTTGTGTGGGAGATGACATAAGTTGTGTCGTCAGCAAAGAGTATTGGTTTCAGGTGTTGTGATACATTGGGAAGATCATTGATGTATAAGAGGAAGAGCAGAGGACCAAGGACACTTCTCTGCGGTACTCCGGTGTCAATTGGTCGTGTCGTGGAGGATGTGTCTTTAATAGTGACATACTGATACCTATTAGTGAGGTAGGATTTGAAGTATGCTAGAGCTAAACCTCTTATTCCATAGCAGTCAAGTTTGTGGAGTAGGATGCCGTGGTTTACTGTGTCGAAAGCTTTCCTTAGGTCAATAAAAAGTTCTAATGGATATTCCTTATTTTCGAGTGCTGTGTAAAGCAGGTCTATCATTTTTACTATTGCATCGTTAGTGCTTTTATTTTTCCTGAAGCCAAATTGGCAGGGGTTGAGTATGCTTTGTGTCGTTATAAACGAGTATAATCTCTTGTGCACAAGTTTCTCGAAGATTTTGGATAGCAACGGTAGATTTGATATAGGCCTATAGTTGTTTACGTCTGTGGGGTCACAACCTTTGTGTATTGGTGTAACCCTTGCTGTTTTGAGTAGTGTCGGGAAAGTGCTAGTTTCTAATAATTTGTTAAAAAGTAATGAAATAGGATGTGAAAGGACATGAGCGGCTCGTTTGTATATTAATGGTAAGACTTGAGACAGATGCTCTGATTTATTTTTAAGTGACTTGATTATCATGGTGACTTCAGTGGGTTCAGTAGGTGCAAGATATAAGGAGGATGGGAAATTCCCATCTAGATAATCACTTGCTCGGGCATTGGTATCTGGGATTTTACTGGCAAGATTTGATCCTATGGTTGAGAAGAAGTCATTTATCTTGTTTATTCTCTCAATAGGCTGTAGTGGTGTTTCGTTTGGTTTAGTTAGGACAATATCCCTAGATGTTTTCAGTTTATGGGTGCCCATAATCTGTGAGAGTGTTTTCCAGGTCTTTTTTATATCTCCTCTTGTTTCAGTGAATCTGCTGGAGTAGTTTAATTGTTTGGCATTTTTTATTAGTTTCTTGAGAACTGATGAATAGAGTTTAATAAACTCTTTATGTATGAATCCCTGTCTATATTGCTTTTCATATTGATGTTTCTTGTTAATAGATTTTAGTAAGCTTTTAGTTAGCCATGGGCAGTCTAGCCGTTTATTCATAATCTGTTTCATTTTTATAGGACAATGTTTGTTTTATAGTCTATGTAATTTATTAAGAAAGTTGTCTGTCCAATCATTGATACCCTTGGCGTTTGAGAATTCTATAGCCTAGTTAACCGTCTCTATCTCTGCTGTGAAGTTATTTATTTATGCCTGGTCATGGAGTCTAAATGAAACTTTGGTGTATTCTAGGGGTGGTTTACTAATGTTTGTTAAGAGGAAGGTGGGGTAGTGGTCTGTAGTGCTGTCTGTTAGTATCCCCAATTTAAGGGGGGCTAGGATATTGGTCCATATATGGTCGATTATGGTTGCACTTGACTCAGTAAGCCTAGTTGGTTTGGTTATTGTTGGTATGAGAAGTGTGTTGTTCATATTGTTGATGAAATCGATTACTGGCTGGTCATCTGGTTGGCCAAGGTTGATGTTGAAGTCTCCAGCTAAGATAAGGTGGTGTTTGTTCATTTGGTTGTTATTAGCATTTTTAGTTGATCACTAAAATTTGGGATGTTTGTATGAGGCATCCGGTAAATGGCCCCGATTGTTATGTGAGTCTTAAGGTTTTGTGCAGTAAAATTAGCAAAAATATATTCTCCATATTCATCATTATAGCAAGTGGTGTCACAACACAATATTTCATTAGAGTAATAGATTGCAATACCACCCCAACTTGATGTGGTCTGCAGTTGTGTATTGCTGTGTATCCTGGTAGCGAGTAGATATCTATTGTATCCTGCTTAAGCCAGGTTTCAGTAAGGACAATACATGTGAAAGTTGTCTTTAGGGAATCAAGGAGGGCAAGGAGGTCATCATAGTGTTTGCTTAAGGATAGGACGTTGTAGTTAAGAACTGTTATACTTTTAGTAGTGTTTAGGACAGTGTGGGCTTGTGATGCTGTGTAGTAGAGGCAGTTATTTTCCAGTAAATTTTGATTGGGTGTTTGATTAAATAGGTTTAGATCAGGGTCGACGTGATCACTCATCATTTAGGTTAAATAGTGATTTTGTTATATCATGTATAGTGTGGTGAGTTATAGTACTGATATCTGTAGTAAGGGGATTTTTTTGATAAGTATATAACTAATGCACATTGGTCAAATAGAGTATAGTAGCATATAAACATAATGGAATTGGTGTTGACTACCTGGAGTCTACCTGGAGAGAATTCCAGGGGTCAACGCCCCCGCGGCCTGGTCTGTGACCAGGCCTCATGTTGGACCAGAGCCTGATCAACCAGGCTGTTACTGCTGGCCGCACACAGTCCAACGTACGAACCACAGCCCGGCTGGTCAGGTACCGACTTTAGGTGCCTGTCCAGTGCCTGTTTGAAGACAGCCAGGGGTTTGTTGGTAATCCCCCTGAAGTATGCTGGGAGGCAGTTGAACAATCTTGGGCCCCTGACACTTATTGTGTTGTCCCTCAACGTGCTAGTGGCACCCCTGCTCTTCATTGGGGGGATGTTACATCGCCTGCCGAGTCTTTTGCTTTCATAGGGAGTGATTTTTGTGTGCAAGTTTGGTACTAAGCCCTCGACAATTTTCCATGTGTATATAATAATGTATCTCTCCCGCCTGCGTTCTAGAGAGTACAGGTTTAGGAACTTCAAGCGTTCCCAGTAGTTGAGGTGGTTTATCGCATTTATGCATGCGGTGAAGGTTCTCTGCACATTTTCAAGGTCAGCAATTTCACCCGCCTTGAAAGGTGCCGTTAGTGTGCAGCAATATTCTAGCCTAGATAGAACAAGCGATCTGTAAAGTGTCAACATGGGCTTGGCATCCCTGGTTTTGAAGGTTCTCATTATCCATCCTGTCATTTTTCGAGCAGATGCAATTGCTACTTTGTTATGGTCCTTGAAGGTGAGATCCTCTGACATGATCACTCCCAGGTCTTTGACATTAGTTTTCTCTCTATTGTGTGGTTGGAATTAGTTTTGTACTCCGAAGAGATTTTAATTTCTTCACGTTTTCCGTATCTGAGTAATTGAAATTTCTCATCATTGATGAGAAATGACTTCGAAAAGGCAGTAAATGACATGCCCATGCACTCCGCTCCAGGGCCAGACTCATGGAACTCCGTGTTCATCAAGAACTACAAGAAGCCCCTATCACGTGCTTTTAACATCCTATGGAGAGGGAGCATGGACACTGGGGTCGTCCCGCAGTTACTAAAAACAACAGACATAGCCCCACTGAAATGCAGCTACCACCTCAGCCCCACCCTGGGGTCGACAGAACACCAGACGATGCCATATTTTCTCTTCCCTCAGGTAGAGACTCGGAGTGGACAAAAATATATGAGAATATAGAGATCAAATAAAAAGGGAAAATAACTAGAATATGGGAGAATAGACGGTAGCGGTCTATTCTCTTGGGAGTATGCTGCCACCACCTACTCTTTTAATAGTGGAAGGGATAAAAGAAACGATAGTCATAGGAGAAGGGAGGAAAACATGGAGTTTGGGTTAGAGCAGGAGAAAACCCAGTGATAAATAGTACAGGATAGTTATAATAAGATAGGGGTCCCAATAAGTACTGGCTCTTAGGGTAGCATGGCCTGAAACCACGAGCAGTAGGCACCTTATCAAGGGCTTGACTCTCCACAGAAAAAAATGATAACATCAATAGGTTATTATATTTAGTCTCTGACACATGGACCTTATATACATGGCTCAAAGGGGGAAGTAAAACATACCCAGGTAAGACCACTTACAATTTAATAAACACATTACAGGGGTACCTGGAGTCTACCTGGAGAGAATTCCAGGGGTCAACGCCCCCGCGGCCCGGTCTGTGACCAGGCCTCTTGTTGGACCAGAGCCTGATCAACCAGGCTGTTACTGCTGGCCGCACGCAGTCCAACGTACGAACCACAGCCCGGCTGATCAGGTACCGACTTGAGGTGCCTGTCCAGTGCCTGCTTAAAGACAGCCAGGGGCTTGTTGGTAATCCCCCTGATGTATGCTGGGAGGCAGTTGAACAATCTTGGGCCCCTCACACTTATTGTGTTGTCCCTCAACGTGCTTGTGGCACCCCTGCTCTTCATTGGGGGGATGTTACATCGCCTGCCCAGTCTTTTGCTTTCGTACGGAGTGATTTTTGTGTGCAAGTTTGGTACTAAGCCCTCGAGAATTTTCCATGTGTATATAATAATGTATCTCTCCCGCCTGCGTTCTAGAGAGTACAGGTTTAGGAACTTCAAGCGTTCCCAGTAGTTAAGGTGGTGAAGTTGAGGTGCGGTGAAGGTTCTCTGCACATTTTCAAGGTCAGCAATTTCACCCGCCTTGAAAGGTGCAGTTAGTGTGCAGCAATATTCCAGCCTAGATAGAACAAGCGATCTGTAAAGTGTCAACATGGGCTTGGCATCCCTGGTTTTGAAGGTTCTCATTATCCATCCTGTCATTTTTCGAGCAGATGCAATTGCTACATTGTTATGGTCCTTGAAGGTGAGATCCTCTGACATGATCACTCCCAGGTCTTTGACATTAGTTTTTCGCTCTATTGTGTGGTTGGAATTAGTTTTGTACTCCGATGAGATTTTAATTTCTTCACGTTTTCCGTATCTGAGTAATTGAAATTTCTCATCATTGAACTTCATATTGTTTTCTGCAGCCCATTTAAAGATTTGGTTTATGTCTGCTTGGAGTCTTGCAGTGTCTTCAACGGTGGACACTGTCATACAGATTCGGGTGTCATCTGCAAAGGAAGACACAGCACTGTGGCTTATATCCCTGTCAATGTCTGATATGAGGATGAGGAATAGGATGGGAGCAAGTACTGTGCCTTGTGGAACAGAGCTTTTCACAGTAGCTGCCTCAGACTTTACTCTGTTGACTACTACTCTTTGTGTTCTACGTGTTAGGAAATTATAGATCCATCTACCAACTTTTCCTGTTATTCCTTTATCACGCATTTTGTGTGCTATTACACCATGGTCACACTTGTCAAAGGCTTTTGCAAAATCTGTGTATATAACATCTGCATTCTGTTTATCTTCTAGAGCATCCAGGACCTTGTCGTAGTGGTCCAGTAGTTGGGACAGACATGAGCGGCCTGCTCTAAACCCATGCTGTCCTGGGTTGTGCAATTGATGGGTATCAAGATGGGTGGCGATCTTGCTTCTTAGAACCCTTTCAAAGATTTTTATGATATGGGACGTTAACGCAATTGGTCTGTAGTGCTTTGCTATTGCTTTACTGCCCCCTTTGTGGAGCGGGGCTATGTCTGTTGTTTTTAGTAGCTGCGGGACGATCCCAGTGTCCATGCTCCCTCTCCATAGGATGTTAAAAGCATGTGATAGGGGCTTCTTGCAGTTCTTGATGAACACGGAGTTCCATGAGTCTGGGCCTGGAGCGGAGTGCATGGGCATGTCATTTATTGCCTTTTCGAAGTCATTTGGCGTCGTGATGATGTCAGAAAGGCATGCGTCTGTCAAGTTCTGTGACACTCTCATGAAAAAATCTTTTAGGTTTTCGATTTTCAGTCTGGTTAGTGGCTCGCTAAAGACTGAATCATACTGGGATTTAAGTAACTCACTCATTTCCTTGCTGTCATCTGTGTAGGACCCATCTGGTTTAAGTAGGGGCCCAATACTGGTTGTTGTTCTCGACTTTGATTTTGCATAGGAAAAGAAATACTTAGGGTTTCTTTCAATTTCATTTATGGCTCTTAGTTCTTCCCATGTCTCTTGATTCCTATAAGATTCCTTTAGTTTTAATTCGATGATTGTTATTTCTCTGACTAGTGTCTCCCTACGTATTTCAGAGATATTGGCCTCCTGTAGCCGCTCCGTTATTCTGTGCCTTCGCCTGTATAGGGAGCGCCTCTCTCTTTCTAGTTTGCATCTTCTCCTCCTTTTCCTTAAGGGAATTTGTCTTGAGCAAACCTCAAGTACCACAGAAATATTAACCCCAAAAAAATTCTAGCAACAAATACTTAATTCTTATTAGCAGGACTGGCTTACTGCTGTCAAAACCACCTCCCCACATAGTTCTCAAGGGACTCTATTGCTTTCCATACTGAGGTTTACATAGTCTTGATACATTCCTGCTTTGGGATACTCCTGAGACCTTCCAAATCCCAGATTACAAGCCTGGTCTGATCCTCCAGGACTATAGTGTTCAAGGTCTTTCTAGCACTCTCCTCTCATCAGTATCTCTGGTGGATCTCTCCTACTTTGGAGGCATATCTTTGGGGGGTGCCTGGTTGCTGCTAAGACTTGTTAGCAGCAGTATAATCAATATGAGAAGTTGAAAAAGGCGTCTTAAGCCGACAAAGGTGTGAGAGTGGTCATGGGAACTCTTCCTCGTGTTCCCTCCCTTGTTTTGAATCGAATCCCTCTTGTGTACACAAACTCTTTAAAAATTTCTACACAAGACGGTCAACTTGCCTCTATAAACCTTATTCCTACTCACAATAATTATTACAAAAAATACTAATTCTAGAAAAATATTCAGACACAAAGAAAATTAATGTTATACGCTATATTACAGATTAACAAAAATTCTAGAGAAAACATATTGGAACATACAATAACAGAGCAACAGAATGCGAGGGTGGGAATGAAGTGGAATTGTTTTATAGCTTCATCTACATAAATAGTAATAATCACTACATTAATAATAATAATAATGAAAATTTTCTGAAGCTCATCACTAAAAATTTATACACCACATGTGACCAATTTAATCAGGGAAGGGGTTACTTTATTACACGCCTCCCCGGTCCGGGAAAATAAATTTCTTGGTGAAAGCTTCAGAAATGACAACCTCGTTAACTGCTTTAACACTAGTGGTATGCAGAACAGAATACATACACCCTCCTTTATTCCTGGTTCATTATCAGACATCTCAGATATCCTCATTGCTATACGGACTACAGCTGACAGACAGTTATTTTAAACACTCCCATATAAGTAACCTCTCCCCTTGGCAAGCTTTCCATCTACAACTCCTCCAATTTGCCCTATAGAGAACCCCGGTAACCAAGACCTGAGCTGGAGGCCTTCAGGTAGCAGAGAAACACTCCCCCTGATTTCTCGACAGAGGCACTTAAGCAGGAAATAACACTCCTCCGAGGAGGCGTCGATACACAACTGACATCCCTTTGGCAACAGACACCATTATAGTAACATCATAAATTAGGGTACACCTTCTTGTATGGCAGTATTCGAGAAAAATGAAATGAATTACCTATTAAGCACAAAACCTTCCAAGCACTTCCACAATTTTAACTTAACACTAAATTATCTTCAGAACACACAAAGTTAACAAGAAAGCGATTCCTCACACAACCAAACAATTCCATTTCCCCTCTCCTCTGTACATAGTCAGCTACAAGTTATTTACTCAATCCCATCCCAGTCTCACAGGTGGTCTTATAGTTCTAGGTGGTAACCTTTCTTCCTGTTCTTCCTGACCCAAACTTTCGTCAAGTTCCACTACAATCTTTGCCCTTCCCTTATACAGTTTAACCTTTTCTGAGCCCCTCTTTACTACAGTTCCATCAAATGGGTTTATTAATTCATAACCCTTACCCTTACTCAACACACTTTCCACACGATATGGGAAAATCCATTTGGAGTTCAGTTTTCTAGAAGTTCCAGACTTAGGATCCTCATTGGAAATCCAAACTAATACCCCTGGACCTATAATTTGATCTTGTCTTCCCATATTGGCCTTTGTCAGATACTCTTTGGTTTTCAACTTGAGGGTGTCTTTAATAGCCTGTTTCCACTGATCATGGTGCATGGACAAACTCGGCTCGTCTTCTGGGATGTTTAAATCCCCAACTTCTCGGGACGGGTGGTACCCAAATTGAGCACAAAAAGGCGACGTACCTAGATAAGTATGAACGGCCTCATTTAGAGCCTTCACCGTCTGATACAAGTATTTTGGCCATAGGTTAGGATGGTCATTACACAATTTTGTTAGCACTGACTTCAAGGTTCTATGAGTCCTCTCTAATACAGAATTTCCTTGAGGGTGGTAAGGTAAACTGAACGCTTGCTTAATATTTGCTCTCTTACAAAAGTCTTTAAATTCTGCACTGGTAAACTCGCTTCCGTTATTCATTACTACAACTTTCGGCTTCCCAAACACACAGGTATCCTTATGGAATTCTTTGAGGACGGCCTTGGTAGTTTTATTCCTAAGAGGGTACACTCTCAGGAACCTGGAGAAATGATCAATCACTGTCAAACAATACCTATACCCATCCATACCCTGATGTAAATCTATTAGGTCTATTGCAACTCCTTTTCCCTTTTCCTCAACCACTGGTAGTTCCTGCCATTTTCTTACAACAGCACCTGTAGCCCTAAATTTCTGGCAAGTAGCACATGATCTTACATATTTTACAATGTCACGCCACATTCCGGGCCAATAAAAGCTTTATTGCGCTTTTCGGACAGTCTTATGTTCTCCTAGATGATTATCATTGTGCACGAGGGCACAAACTTTCTGAATCATAGACCTTGGGATAACAACAGAATAGGTGAGATGCTTAAATTCTTCCCTTCTCATATATAAAACATCATCTCGTATCTCAAAACATGCTAGTGACCTATATCCTGGCACTTTCTTAGGGATAGATTTTCCCTCAAAATAAGAAAGGAGCTCCTTCCACTGGGGGTCTCTCCTCTGTTCCCGTATCAGTTCTTCCCTGGAAAGGTTGTATACATCTATTCCCTTTACCCGACAGGAGTCATTAATTTTACAATCTGTATAGTGTAGACTAATAGATTGCTCATTGCTTTATAATTTGTTCATGAGTGCAACCATGTACAGACGTAAGTAAATTTACTTACATGATTCATTACCTTGTAACTAGTGAATTAATTACCATTGTACCTTGTTCAGCTATCAAAACTTTGGGGCCCAGTCTCTGGACCCTATATATACCTCTGTAATCTGCAAATACCTTTGTAACTTGTCATGATTGTGACCATCTGAGTTCATTACCTTTGTAACTTGCTCAGCTATCAAACTTTGAGGTCCAGTCCCTGGACCCATTATGTACCTCTGTAATCTTTTGACTACCGCCCACAGGATGGGTATGGGGTGCATAATAAAGATATCAAACTAACTATAGTTGGGTCTACTCAAAGCATCTGGTACTCTATGACTAATACCTTTCTTATATAGGATCTGAAAGCTATAATCTCTCATCTCAAGCATATATCTACTCATTCTGGGACTATGGGTCTTTTCCTTGAACACATGGATCAAAGGCTGATGGTCCGTTACAATTTTAAACGGTTTTCCCCAAAGAAAATGATGGAAAAACCTACATACTTGTACAATTGCTAGTGCCTCTTTATCTGTAACTGAATAGCGTTTCTCTGTGTGGTTTAATTTCTTAGAGAAATATCCTACAGCCTGTAAATGAGCATTCCCTTTCTGCATTAATACCGCACCAATATGTTGATCACTTGCATCGATGTGTAACTCAAACTCTTTATTCAAATTGGCAGTAACTAATACAGGAGCGTCCATCAATTTTTGTTTCAGTACATTAAAAGCTTCTTCACATTCCCGGCTCCACACAAATTTCACATTTTTACCCATCAAATGAGTCAAGGGTGCTGCCATCTTGGCAAAATCTTTGATAAATTTACGATAAAACCCACACATTCCTATGAAACGCCTTACTTGTCTCTGATTTGTGGGTGGCACCATATCTCTAATGCCTTGTAGATTCTTGGGGTCAGGTTCAATTCCCTCCTCTGAAACAACATGTCCCAGAAACTTTATAGATTGTTGGGCGAAATGACACTTAGAAATGTTTAACTTCAGTCCCATCTCTTGCATCCTCCTAAATGTTAAAGTTATTCTGTGTACCAGTTCCTCAAAGGTATCTGCATACAAAATTACATCATCCAAATAGTTTCTTATCCATCCCTGCTTGCTTAGAGGTCTCAGGACTTCCTGCATGACTCTCGTGAAAATTGCGGGTGCCTCTGACAACCCAAATGGTAGTCGTCTAAACCTATATAGGTTATTCCCATCAGAGAAGGTAGTAATATCCCTCGAACTGTCCTCTAGTTGAACCTGATAATAGGCATCTTTCATATCTAGGGTCACGTAGAACTTTTTTCCTGCTACATTTTCTACCATCTCATCCAATCTAGGCAGAGGTTGAATGTCTTGTTTAATGTGGTTGTTCACACCTCGATAGTCAATGCATAATCTTTTCTTACCATCTGGTTTACTCAATAGGACTATAGGGGCTAAATATGTTGCAGTGGAATCCTCAATAACCTTTTTTTTCAGCATCTCTATCATACCCCTAATTATCTCCTTGGCTTGCTCGGGGTGTCTATACAGTGGCATTCTGACAGGGTCATTGTCCGTCATGGGGATCTGAGCATCGGGCACGTTGATTTTTCCTAGCTCGGAATCATCTAAAATGAATAGTTCATCAAACGACAACAATAAATTCTTTAGTTCCTTTTGCTCCTGGTTATTAAGTGGATCTAACCGTAACTCCTGTAACAGTGATGCCAATCTCTCCCTTTGTGTTGGAGCAACCGGTGTCTGATCACTATGAGGTAACATAGTATTTTCAATAGTAGGGGGAGTTATACTGGCGACCTGTACGCTAGGATTACATATCATACAGTCTACAATATCACCCTTTTGACACGTACGGTCCTGCCCCTCAATTTCATTCTTGAAAACTTCATAATGAGTAGGGCATAACTTAACCTTAACATAATTCCATACAAGCCATTGTACAGCGTTTTTCCTCTTACCGTACCCTTCATCATCAAACAATGATTTATATTCTACTTGACTATCATCCAGGGGCATATAGTGAGCAATGATTGTCCCAGGCTTAATTCTCAACCTTCTACGGTTCCGATTCCTAAGGGGTATGGACACTTGACCTTCATCATCAGACATACACACCATAGCGGGTACACTTAAAACTTTCTTTTCTCCTTTCAATGTGCGAGGCCTTTCAACTAAATATAAGGTTTGTGGTTTCAAACTTCCCACTGACAAGTCAGTACCATTGTATGGTTCAATTTCTAACGTTTTCCTGATCTGGACATAATTTATCTGTTCTTCTCTCTTACTCTTAATCATCTGAACTTTGGTCAATCGCTTGACAATAGCGTAATTTTCTAAAGGGTACTCCTGCGTTCCCCACTGAATCTTATCCTGCTCGGCATCCCACACAAAGGGTGCCCTGGCTATCAGATCTGCACCTAACAGAACATCCACATCCATATATTTATCAGACACAATAATAAATAAATGATGAAACTTTATTTGTGGGCAAACATGCACCCTCAAAAGTACTGAACCCTTCACTTCAAGATGGTGACCCGAGTAAGACTGCAACACCTTAGTGCATCGTCTGATCTGTTCTTGTTTCACCCCTATGGCCTGCAGAATTCTCTGTGAAATTAGGGTAACTGTACTACCTGTATCTACCAGAGCAGTTACATTAGCATCAGTTACTCTTATGGAGATAACGGGAGTATCAGTTATTCTATTTACTCTTATTGCTACCCTCTCCTTTTCTGGGCTGTTCTTTGCAGATAACCTAACTTCTTCCTTTACTGCTTCACCTGAGATGTGAATAGACATGATTGCCATGGATGGGATTCCGAGGCTCCCAGATACATTACTATTACCTAGTCATTGATCTGGGTTGTGTCTGCTAAATGGTGGGGGTGTTAAAGAGTGGGGGACTGAATGGCGGAGAAACATTAAGCTGAGGCCCATAACCGGATGGATACCTAGGTGGTCCATAGTATTGGGACTGACCAGCGGTGGTCCGCTCTGGGCAGCTCAATTTCCTTGCCTGTGACCTAGCTGTAGGCAGTCAAAACAGCTACCTGGAATTGGTTTCTAGGGCAATTTTGTATCGTATGTACTTCACCATTTTGCAATATCTGCATGGGTAGCTGCTATTGGGTGACGTTGGCTCCATATCTACAGGCTTCTTTCCTTCCCTAGCCTGTATCTTATTGACCATCAATAGCCAGTCAGCCCTCATCCACTCCACCTCAGAAATAAACAGATCCTCACCCGAACCTTCAATGGTAAACATACTTAACCTTTCCCTTTCTTCCAAGCTAAGGTTCTTTATCATAACATGTTTCAATATGGTAATGGGGTTTGCCTTTTCCCTAGGAAAGAGTAAACAACAGCTTGATATTTAATTTTAAATTCTTGGGCAAACCTCCTAGGGTCATCCTCTAGGTCATATTGTAACTGGTAAAGTCTCTTCATAGCCTCGGCCAAACTCTCCGTGTGTTGTGGGGTTCTTTTCATAGATTTGGTAATATTAACAGACGATGAGCTTGGGTTTTGGTAGCGTTTAATGAGGCGTTGGAAATATGGGAGCTGAGAGCCTATGCCTGTGTCTGTCCTGCACTGAGTTTGGGTGTTAACTGAAGCTCTAGGCCGCCTGGCGCTGAGGCATTCAAAGGCAGGCCTATCATTGGCTGATGCCAGATCACATGGGCAGAGGTTGGAAATCACGTGAACAGCCGTTATAAGTACAACCCGTACAGCTCGGGCATGCTACGTATGGCGTCTCGACATACAACTATACAAACTAAGGACAACAGGCAACAACTCTCAACTGATTCTATACAATGTCAAAGTACACAACAGTTGAACATTATACTTCACATGGATATTATCGTGACGGAATAATCACATTACTATATGATGCATCTTGATACTTGGGAATTAATTAAATGAGCTCATTCTAGAAAAATCATGATAAAAGAGATAAAAAAAAAAATTTTGTTGATCGAACTGTCTTCATGTGATCTACGAATTCTGAGGAAATATATTTACAAGAAGGTAGTGATTAACAGACAAGGTAGATATGGTGCACACAAATCTATACTGTTAATTCTCAGAACTCGGAGAGAACGTGAACACACAAAAAAAAAAAAATTTGAGTAATACTAAGTAGATATTATAACACACAGTTAAACGCTTACTACATATTTATCTATACAGGTTATTTACATTTAACCCCAAGTCTACTAGGGTGAGATTGATATAGGCTGTATAATTATCATCTCTGGGTGGATCAAACTCTGTTACAATAGGTAACTCAACTTCTGATTGAGGAGGATCTACACTGGTATCTACAAATGATACTTTAGGATTTCTTAACACTTTGGTACGTAGGGAATAACGACATTCAGGTTGATCTGACTGATCATTAGAGGTAGAGGGTACAGCAACAGGAGAAATATCAGATTCTGTCTCACTTATCTGATTGTCAGGGGTGTCAGTGACTTCGTCAACATCAT